>KN475426.1:16391-49320 GCA_000787095.1 Periophthalmodon schlosseri | reverse complement strand
ACACACACATATATATATATATTCCTTACTAAGCCGGATTTGCAGAATAAGGCCTTGTATCATGAATGTGTGCTCCAGATGTCTGCTATAGGTCCATGTGATAGTGAAGTGAAAGAAGCCCCAGACACACAGGTACATGCCACCCACACAAACCGCCTGTGTTAACCTCTTCTGTTTACCTAAATAACAGCCAAACACGGAAGCACTGTTTCTGCATGGCATTATAAGGCTCTTTAGTCATCCTAGCATCTGCTCAAATAGATTGTTATGCGAGAACACCACAAGCTGCAGAGTAACTCGTGGTTTCAAGGTGGCGTGGATTACTTGTTTATGGCACGCATCTGGTACAGTGGAATGCATTTTTTTTGTCTTTCAAAAATTGCCAAAAGGTATTTGGGTTCTAATTATTTCAATGTGAGTAATTAAACATGAAAGCACACTGAACTTGGTAAAGAGGAGGTACTTTCTCTCAAGTCACCAAGTGATAAGGGTGTTGTTGAGCGTAATTCAAAAGATTGTTTACAAAACATCTAAAACAGGGAGGTTAAAAGTGAAGTAGAATAAGTTGAATCAGCATCCCACGCCTGCACCAATGTTGATTTAAAAAAAAAATAGCTAACTGTAAACTATCTTTGTTAGTCTCAAGAATGCAGATGGTAGTATGTGTGTATATGTGGTTAAAGACTGCACACTATAGATTTGGCAGTTAGAATGTGTTATTTTATGTTCAGTTGTCTCTATGTTTTTATATGACAATTTGTTCAAACAATTCATTAAATTTAGCAAAGATATTTTAGTTTGTTTATTTGATCTTTTTATGCCACTGTGTTTTACCACCATAACCCACTAAAACTGCATCATTTGATTATATATAATGCTGTAGGGTAAGATGTAGAAAAAAATATGGTTGTCTTTGGAAATGATACTAACAGTGAAATCGACCAGCTATATTACGCCGTTCCAAGGACTTATAATTGGAGAATATTGCTTCGAGAAGGGCATCTGACATAAAGAGTAGGAAAAATGAATATGCAAACAAAGAACAACACTAGTATGCTTTTTTTCCATAGTGATAATATAAGAGAAATACCATACAGCAGAAAATATACAACATATTTAAACTGGGGGATTACATGACGTCTGTATCACCATAAACCACTGCATATAGCTGGCAGCACATGTTGAATGACCACAAGATGTCACTGTTTAATATGATCAGTATATCGCATCAGTGTAATGTAAGGATTCACATAATCTAGTGATAAGTGTTGAAGTATATATACCCTTAAAGCCTGTTAGTGGTCACATGACTCTGAACCCGCGTGACTTCATAACAAAACAGTGGCATTTGCTATGGCCATTACTGTGAAACTGAAGAAGCTTGTAATTTCTCACTAGCGCCCCATAGGCAGCACCCTGTGGTGGGTTTATTAAAACCATGCACTTAAACGGGGTCAGACAGGTCACTGTAAAATATAGCTGTTTTTTGTTTTAGTTCTAGTCACTTAAATCAATGAAGAGCTTGAACATTTGAGAGTGTTTTACAAAGGACCCAGCTGCCTACTAGTGACCTTTAACTATGAGTGCACACAGGGAGCGCACCACGAGAGCTCCATTCAAATCAAAAGGCAATACGGGCCACTGTAATGATGCTTTTAGGATGTGTGACAGTATGGATTTACATGCTTCAGCACACATTTAAGAGATATACTGTTGTGATTCCTTACTAAACTTCCCCTCACATGAAGCATTCCTGAGGCAGCATGCTTACTGCCCCCACACATTTCACCAGCCCACTGTTAGAGTCACACAGAGGGCCCACAAAAGAAAACTGAGACACTTTATGAACATGGGGCAAATAATTAACAATGCAGCACTAGGAACTGTGAGATAATTACATCTTTAAAGCATTATGTTACTCATTAAGATTTAAGATTAAGATTTTACGATTTAACATTTCCGAGACATTAGGCATAATTAGTAAGTGGGTTAAGTTTTGTTTTGTTTCTTAAGTCTATTATACAATAATAGGACCAAGTGAGTCACTTTGGATTGCCAGAAAAAAACTGCAATAAACCCATAAGGGCCCTCTATGATATAGCCTATTAAGTGCCTTCAGTATGCAGCTAAAAGGCATCCCAGTTATACAGTTGTGAGTGTACTGCTGTTTACCATGTTGCTTTTATAATTATAACTGCTGTTGTGTTGAAAATCATATTTAGAGAGCTCTTAATATTGTGAGAACTCTATCCAGATTGAGACCTTGTTCAGTGTAAGGAACATGTTGCCGAGATGCTGTAACATTAGCTGTGATGCTACTAGCTGAGCAGACCGAAAGTAGACGGTGAAGGTGAAAGAACCAGGGAAGTGGGTGGTGTGAACTTTCACTTATCTGCCAGAGTATTAACAGCTTGTGTGGGGAAGTCAGGCAGTAAATAAGCAATTTGAACTGTTGAAAACAATACATCAAGGGCCCGCTGCAGAGTCGGTCTAACACAGACAACACAGGGCTTAGTGATGAGATGAAATGATGAAATAAACTTCGGAGTGGATCTAGCGAGATTACTTATATAGACTACCATCTTATTACATCTGATGCCAATGATGTGATTCTGTAGCAATGCGGAGTGAAATCCAGAATGCATTTGGTCAACAGTTTCAAATTTGTATGCATATGGTCAGTATTGGATCTTCAGTGAGCAGTACCCATATGTAAACCCATAGGAAAGATGTTTATACCTTTTACTAAATCTCATGCTAAAATGAGGAAAAGTTGCACTATTTTTTCTCAAGCAATTGATTCTAATCTTTATATGGCATTACAAGAGTCTTGGACCGTGTTATAGCGGGAAGAAAAGACTTTCATAAGGCTTATCATATTGTAACATGATCTGTACAAAACTTGTATCTTGAGTAAAGGTCATATTGTCATCATAATAGTTAGATCATTTTTTAGATTTTAAATGGTTTTTTTTTTTTTTCTTATAAGTAGTAGTAGTACATGTACATTTACTGTCCTGTCAATCTGACGTTATGATTCTGTTTTGCTCCTCTCACCTCCTCGGGTCTCTCTCACATATTTATTGAATGGAGCTACAGTTTTAGCCTCTCCAGTTTCAGCCTGGGCCGTTCCAGAGCCAGGAAATGTGCTGCAGCATGGGGTTTATTTACTGGGCAGGAGCATGGGAGCTGACATTAAAAAAAAGAAATGGCTGTTTTCATTGCGCTTAGTATCTTAACACATTATGCCCATATTCCCCAAATGCTTATAAGTAATTACTGGAAAGCGGGCAGAGCTAATGCTGCTGTTATAATAACGTTTTGTGGCCTCTCTGTGGATGTGGCTAAATGAAACTATAGCCCTGATTCATGGCGGTCTATTCTGCTTCAGTTCAGTTGTGCTGCATCAGTGGGCCTACTTTCAGAGAAATACCATGGTTATTTTGGGAACACTTCACATACTGTGCTCATTATGGTGCAAAATGCTCCTTTAGATCAACTTATATAAAGCAGTCAGTTCTGAAATAATGCTAAAGTGATATAGAAGCAGGTGTTTGTTGTTTCTGGTGGCCCAAATACTGCTTCTGCTAGTACTTCTTCTATTGTGACTACTGGTATTACCGAAAATGTTACCAATACCAATACCATAGTACCATTATACCATTACAACAATGACTCTCATTTCTCTATTGGGGTATTACCTTGTGAATGTAATGTCTGTATCTTAAATGAAAAAACACATCACATGAACAGAACAATGATTTCATTTTTAATTTAAAGATTTATTTTGAAACAAAAAATTTTTCAATATGATTATCTGTCAGTATTATAAAGTACTTAAATACAGGCAACTGAGGTATATATCGTTCTTTCTACAGGTGGAGTGTGGGAGGCAGAGCATGTCAGGCTCCATCAGATTCTGTGCATGTTGAGAAGTGTACAATCTTCAACCATTTGCTGCACTCAGAATCAAAGACAGGGGATTCACACTCGGAGTTGAAAGCCATGTCAGGTTTGTTAACTAATATATTTTGTCATAGTTTCTGTTTTATATTTTATTTTTTGCTGACAAAACAAGGCAAAAACTAAACAATACTCATAATGAAGGCTTTTAGCTAGAGTGCTCAACATATGACTAAACGATTGGATATTTTTGCCAACAAATAAAATCTAAACAAAAATAAACAGATGGCAGAGTGGGGACAAGATCCACCCCTGAATGAAACTGTTTAAACACATTAGTTTTCAATCAAAAAGACCTACATCAGGAGATAAACTCAAAGAAACAGCTCTGGTGCTCTGTAGATGTGGTCAAAGCTTCATGAAGCAGTGCAATATGATTCATATCATTTCAATCAAAATAAAATATGTTTTTTGGTTTGAACGATGAGCCATGAATAAAGTCCAGTACATTTGCCTGACATTTTATCAACTGCATCTAGTCTATAATTTCAAAGAATGATTTCACAAATCTTGACTAAAATGCAGCAGCATTTTAGACGTAAGACTGATGAATATAATTATTATTGTTTTGGTCAAAATGAACATTGTTTGCAGCTTCAAATTAAAACATCATTATTTGGATAATAAAAACAAGAGTAAAAAATGACAGATATGACAAAAATGATAAATAATTATGCACTGTGTCTCAAATTATAAACCAATTGAAAAATCTTACTTGCTCAGAGCCAAATATGTGTATATGGCTGTAGTTGGGATTTTAGTCCAGTAATCAACAGCCACTCTGACTGGCCTCATGCAGCAGACATGAAACATAAGGCATTGCAGTCGCTCGCTTTGTAGAACTGCCTTAATGACTACAGGAGACAGTGATGTGCTGCTAATGAGAAATACATGGGTGAGAAAGGCTTTATAAAAAGGTGTTGCAGATTGTCCACTCTGTATATTATAAGCAGCAGCGAAAGGCAAGTATATTATTTTGGTTCATTTGAAACTCTACTAATTAACCTTCCATTCCTGAAACAGTGTATAATAGTTGATAGCTGTATACAATATAAAGATGCATATAAAAATATATTGAACATGTGTGTGTATAAGAGAGGCAGTCTGCATTTGGCAAAAACGCACATTTCTCTTCCTTGTGATCTTGGCTGTTTTTTGTTTTTGGCACTTTTACTTTGTACCACACAGTTATGCACTACCTGCTGCAGCTTGCATCACCACACTGTTTAGCTTCACATCCTCTCATGTCTTACATTTGTCCCACATTGAATGAGAACCATTTGAAGTTTGTCAGTGGTCATAAAACCAGTTGACCATGTTCACATTGAGTATGAATGAATGATAAATGCATGATTACTTCCAGTGAAACTAAAATATGAATGAACAATATATCTCCACCTGTAAGGAAAGGTCTATTCCACCGTGTCCTCAGAGCAAGTGCATACTGTGGTGCCAGTCCACCAATCCTGGTCCACTTGGTTATTAAAGGCTGAGGGGCTGTCTCCAAGCTTCTTCTCTGCACCTCACATTCAAAACGCCTCTAGTCATGGGGTAAATGCTGGCATGAGACAGTCAGCAGCCCCACTATAGTCCCATCAGAATCACCACACACGGCAGATGGTCTCTGGAACCATGTCGCTGTTCTTGTTGCACTTGAACGCTTTGGCAAACTCAGGGAAATTCTGAAGCGACCCAAGTACCCTGTGAAATACAAAAGAAAATCATTTTCTAAATTACATAACAGAAAGCATTTGAGTGTGGTTTAATGCAAATTGCAGATAGCAAGAAGCCATAACAACTCTCATAAGAAAAGTATAAACAATTATATATTTGACGCAAAGTTTTCTCAATACTGCAGTGTTTGTGCATGTTGGCAGCTAGTGAACAAGGGCACCAGAGCTGATACATGGTTTGGTGATTTCAGAACATGAAACCACAAGGTTGGCGGTTCAAACCTGGCTCTAGTTAGTGCATCCTGCATTGGGCAAGATCCTGAACTTTCCTTTTGAATGTGATGTGAGCCAGTGTGGTCAGGGAAGCCACTGATAATGATGATGTGGCAACAGAAGCTTAGCCGCACTGAGTGGAGACTTTATGAATAATGGCCTACTGTCAGAGGTGGGCACTACTCACTTATTTATTCACAGTACTTTTCTTGCAGCGTACTTAGTTTTTTGTGATATATCCTTTGAAAATACCTAATGTTGTGCATTATTCAATGTTTTGTCTTTCCAATCACATTAACTTTAAATGGTAAGACAGCTCCTAAGTCCTGACTCTTTCTTGGACCACTTCTTTGTACTTGTACTTGAGTATTATTATTATTGAGTATATAGCAAAGGAACAATTCAATTCTGTCAATTGGACAAACGTTTTAGATGTGAAGATGTTTTTCTGCTCATTCAAGCCACTTCTTCAGTTCTGCAGTTTGATATGGATCATAACTGGACAACTGAGAGACTGCACTGACATACTGAGTATATATACATTATTTTGAAGTAATGTTACTCTTACTTGTGTACAATTTTTAGCTACTCTACCCAACTCTGCCTACTGTACCGCATTACTCTACCAACTCTGCCTTCTGCCTACTGTACCGCATTACTCTACCCAACTCTGCCTACTGTACCGCATTACTCTACCCAACTCTGTCTACTGTACCGCATTACTCTACCCAACTCTGCCCATTGTACCACATTTAAAGCTTGTAGCACCAGTGATTCAGTTCATTAAAGCCATTGTTATTTATATTATTATCACTGTACCTGAATTGTCCTGGACTGTGAACATCTACTTTGATGGAATTGACAGCTTGCTTTGGTCGATGAGTTCCACACCAAATCTATAAAAAGAGTAGAGTGATTCTCAGTGATAATCCACTAGCAAAGAATCATCCATCTTTTGTTTATATTAGATGAGACAGGGTAATAAATGACTCCTGCACAAACATTTATTTACAGTCCCCAGCATTCACTCCTCTGTCATATAGTGTAAGCTTTGATACCTGGGCAAAGTTTAGAAAGAACAGCTGATCGTGGGACAGCTTTATACCAGGAAGAGGAGGTTCTTCTCCATGCAGTGAAACATAGTTTTTGTAGGCCTGCAACAAAAAAAGTAGGTTACACAAAGGGTTTTTTCTCTCTTTCTAGGTTTCTCAGTGTTCTGGTTTGTGATTGTGGCATATTTGTTATGACTTTGTGATATCACATTGAATTGATCTGAACGTCTGAGTGTATCTTACTTACCCTTTACCACACTCTTATAATATCATCATTTACTGCTAACCTCATGTCTTATTCCCACACACAATAAACGCTGGCTGTAGTCACAATCAAATTATAGAAGCAATAATAACTACAGACTTGAATGTTGTATTTGAAGTGGAAAACATTCTAAACATTCCATGGATAAAAGCCTTCAAACTGCTGCCTGTGGGCTCATTACCTGATACGCCTGTCGTATACCACCATTGTCAGCAATGTTCTCCCCGAGGGTGTTATTACCGTTTAACTGGGGATGGGAACAAAGAGAGGACACAGATTGGTGAGAAGGAATGCACTGGAGGAGCTGTAATTGTTTCATTTTATTTCAGCCAGTCACAGATATCACTCCTTTGGATACAAGAAATCATTTCTTCCCAGTGGGAAAATATAAACAACAGCATGGCTTTGTTCAAAGAAGCAGGAGGAAGAGGCAGAGCGAGAGAGGGATGGTTATGACAACACAATATATTAAAGCCATGAGACAAGGAAGAGAGAAGAGATGAGCCAGCACTAGTGTTCTGACGGGAGACAATTATAAATAGGCCCTTGGTTAAATAGAAAGGCTTGATGCCTTTTCACCCCTGAGGCAAAATATCCTCCGTAGCTTTTTCAAAGCTCCTGGCTCCCCAAAATACTGACTACTTTTATTACTTTCCCAATGCAGCACTTCTGTGCAATGTTTATTAACTTTTAAAATATTAGCATATGGCTTGTATGCATCTCTTTTTATTTTTTGCTTTAGCATTCACCCTATTCATTATTTATAATACCTTCGTTTGGAGGTTTGGCTAATGTTTTACACACAAATCAAAACAAACTTTATTTGTGTAGTATTTTGCAACAGCTGAACCAAAGTCAGTACTGAGATCAGTGAAATACAAAAGTAGACACTATGATGTGTTTGTCTGTGGATTTGTGTTAATGACTTATGTTGTAAACATGGGATTCTTGTGACCACTTGGACCCACTAAAAGTTCGAATGGACAAAGGAGCATAAATGAGAATAGTGACATACATGCAGCCCATTGGCCAGATCCCAGGAGAAGTTTCCATACTGATCCACAATGCACTTGGACAACTCCAGGAACCTCTGAGTGGAGTCTGGTGTCCACCAGTCCTTCAGGTCTCCGTCTTTATCATAGTTCCTGCCTAAATCACATTACCATTACCATACACAACGTGTTAGATTTCATTAGGACACAAAACAATTTGTAATGTAGTTTTTATGCTATGCTGTACAACAGTTCAAAGTGATTTAGGTAGGTAGGCCTGTCTTGTAGAAGCAGTAATACGCTTCCTGAATGAGTCATTTTGATAATAGTGGCAGTAGTAAAGATTGTCTGAAATTAGTGAAAAGCATGCAGTGCTTATTCTGCTTCCACAAAAAGGGAGAGTTTCGTGCCAAAATGATCTGACTCATAATAAATGAAAGTCATACCATTGTCATCAAATCCATGAGTTATCTCGTGACCGATCACCATGCCAATCCCCCCGTAGTTGAGTGACTTGGTCTGGCCTTTACTGAAGAATGGAGGCTGGAGGATCCCTGCAGGGAACACTAAATCCCCATAGCACACTGTTAATGCAAGCTTACGATTAGGCTTATGAGCTGCATTAGCATACATTACATACCTATTTGGTTTTTACTAGAAGAATAAAAAGCATTTACAACAGCTGCTCCTGTTACCCACCTACAGAGAGAAGAGAGTGCACATTTGAGATTCAGAGTAAATCACAAAATTAACCTGTGGTAATAATAACCAGAGCTAATATTAGCATCCTGCTGTTTGGAGTGTGAGTGTGGGAGTTTGTGTGGGAGAAGGTACTACAAAATGCAGGCAAACTCACAACATATCATTTTCTTTCTATCTTTTTACCACATGCATAGCCTTACTCTTCTTTGTTGACTTTGACTCTGAGTTTCCGAAGCCGTTTCTTCTGTGCAAATTCCAGGTTCTTCAAAATGTTTTCAAAGTACTCCTCAGCACTGTAGTTGAGCTATAGCACGCAGCCAAAGAAACAAGAGATTAGCGTCTATGAAAGCTTTCAACACGAAGTCATTTATTCTGCTGCAAAAGTATCACAATCCCTAAATCCACTAAAATGTTTTATGGAGTGCAGGTACTTTGAAGCAGGTATGTTGGAATAATAGGAGTTCAATGAAATTCAAACTGCATAAAGTCAAGGTGGTGTTAAAATAATGAGACTCCAGCTCTGGTTCAGATCAAGACAAAAATTCCAAACTCAATTTTGAGACGTGGGAAAAGGTTCGATTCTTGATAATTTTTATATATATGAAAGAATGTAATTTTCAACACAAAATAATATAGTTTCTTTTAGATTTCCATGTGGTCTCATACTAGTTCTACTCTAGATCAAGACCATTCCAAAACTATCTAGGAAAGGTTTTGTCTTATATATGTTAATTTTCGATACTTCCAATGAGTATCTAGTTTCGACACAACTTTTATCTCTGTATCTCGGTATTGGTTTTTGACAATCCAAACTTTGAAATCACCAGTTTATGTAAATTCTTCAAATATAATGCCATTCAGCCATTAACTGGTTTTATAAGAGGCTTTGACGACATTGTCAAAAAACAACTCAGTAATGGTAAGTATTTCAATGCATTTGAAATTTGAATGCTCACAAAGTTGTACAAAATATTACAAACTACATCCCACAAAATAATAATAAAAAAAACATTTTAAGAAATTGTTACTAGTTCCTTTCACACTCACATCTTTATACTCATTGTTGAGAAACTGATCGTCCATTATGTTGTCAGAATAACCGATCCTTTCCCGGATAGCTCTAGCCTGAAGAAAAGAGAGGAAAGCCACAATTAAGATTTCATTTGCAAACTAAGTCAAACCGAACACAACATTGAGGATAAAGTAAACCTTTTCCTCTGCTGCCTTCTTGGTCTGAGTGTCCATCCAGGTCAGGTCATCCAAATTGCTAATGAATACTTCTCGGATATCCTTAATCATCTCCTGCATCTAGGGCCCACATAGGTGAACACAGAGAAACAGTAATCAAAGCAGCAGTCAGAAGATGGAAGACAGCCCCATGCTTAACTACATAGTGGACTATATTTCAAAGTCTCCATAGTGTGGGCGTTTAGCGTTTTTGCTCAGAGGGCTTGTGGAGAGTAACGGTGACTGTTGGAAAAAACGGTTTCATAAAAGTATTATGTAACAAAATGATGAAATGTGTCTCAAAGTTATTTCTGTGTTCAGGTAATTAAGCTAAATATTTCATGTGTATTGCATATAACATCCTCAGGTCAATGTTTTTATAATATACTATTTTTAAGGAATTGTCAAAGATTGTGGTACACAAAGAGACAGACAGACTGACACCTTCACCATGGGATTTTGTTGTGCAAACCAAACATGTCTTGCATAATACATGACAAAAACAAGACACACAAAAGTTAAATGCTGTGAAGAAAGGAAAGAGGAAAGGTTGCATTTGCTGACAGATTGCCATAATGACGGGGGAGCAGGCAGATGCATTCCTCTGTCTCTTCACATCAGTGGAGCTCTCACTAACACACACCAACACACTTGGACACCAGACCATGGCCAACCACAAGGCCCACGAGGGGCTCCGAAATCCACAACTCTGAAGCTGAAGTAACTTTTGATGACTTACAATAATAACTTTGATGATAAATGTTAAACAATGCTTGTGGTAGTTGTTTTCTTCCAGCAGGGAGTCTTGAGTTCACCTTTACACATGCATGTTTACTTGCACTTTAGATTTCCAACTCTTATTACAAAAAGACACTATCAGTGACTCAAGCAGTTGAAAACACCTATTAAATTCTTAGCATGTGTAAGTGTACTTTACAGACATTATGCCTGAAATCTGAATCTGAAGATGGCATGTTAAGATTGCAGTGGCTCTGCCAAGTTTCATAGGTCAGCATCTTGCCACATAGACTCCAGTGCTACTCCATGCTATCAAGTCTCTTGGCCTGAGCTCTGGCCTTCCTCCCGCCGGCATCTCCACCTGATGAGCCAGTGTCATCGATCGCAGAGGGTACAGTGTGCTGCTCACGTTTCCTCACACATTTGTGCTCATGCTTTTCAGCCAGGTCCCAGCTTTACTTGTTTATGACCATGACATGAGAGCGTTAGCTTTATCTGGTGGATGGCTTATGTGGTTTATATGTTGTATCGTATATCTGGATATTGTGGAGCTGCAAAACCTGTCCAAGTCCGACATTCCTCCTTCTTTGGCACTCAGGATGCTGTAATTGTGATAAGTAGGACATGCACATAGTGCAGAGGTAACATTTACAGCCTCTTCTCTTACATGTGCAATCTGTAGCAGAAAAGACAGTTGGAGGACGGAGGTCCATGTGCTTATAATGGCAGCTGGCTGCTCAACAATGAAATGCTCTCATTTCACTAGAAGATGTTGTCCAATGAAAACACGGGCTCATCAGTAAAGTAGTCCTCTCGTTTGGAAAATGGCAAAAGCAGAGGTCGGCTTTTGTAACATATTTAAGAATCTGTGGCGTAAACTCTACAACAACATGAGCGATGCCCTGGGCCATAGGCATTGTGTTTGTGAGCAATGCCGTTTATTCTGTGACACTGTTTGAAAGTCGTAGAAGATGATTTACTTTTTGTTGGTTTTGTTTGTAAGAAAGTCAACAATATTCTTATAGTCAAAGAGACAGATTTGTGTTTGCAACTGTAAACAAAACAATAATATTTATGAGGCCATAAAGACAGACTTTTACTATTTAATGTATATGTGTATTTTATTATACAAACACAAGGTGCAATATCTATGAGTAGTCCAGCTGTCTGAGCCTGCATTTCTCTGGCTGATTATTTACCTGGTTAGTTTGTTTTTCATTATTCTAGGGCCAGAGGTAGGCACCAGGAAACTCAGCTAAATCTGTTTCTGTATTCCCCGCATGCCTGGACTCATCTCCTGTGTGTTGTAATAAATATTTACTACTCCCAAAATCCGTGAGATGAAGAAATATACATAAACAATGTTATAAATCAGCTCATAGACTAGATGCCAGCTGCAGTTATGTGCCAGTTTTGCAGAGAAATACACACGTCCATTTGGTTCTATCAGAAATCCATATGGTAAAGCACAACAAGGTGATGATTTACACTGTGTAGCAGATGCATTCACACACACGCGCTAGCAGTCACGTGGACTATGGGACATTTATAACCACACGCATCCAGAGGAGCAGGGAGCTGAGTGGGCATCATGTTGAGTGTAAAAACAGAAGGGAGGAAAAAGACTGGTGTAAATAGAAGAAGCATTAAAAGGAACAAAGCCAGCCAACCCTATGACCAGTGGAGGTTCATCATTCTGTTTGTATTGGAGAGCAAATTAGATTGTAAATATGAGTGCTCTTTGATTTCACTTTCACGCAGTACTTATTAAAGTGCTACTGTATGTAACTGTCAGTGTAATATTTATTTGAAGGTCTTTTGCTTTAAACAATACCACAGTACATAAAAAAACTAGGAACATATGTACCCATTGGGGATATTATTCGGCTGTTAATAAAACAGTACATCTATTCAAAAATATTGCAATTTAATTAACTTCACTTTTTCTAATTATCTCCATCACTGGAAAAAGCACAAACTCTCTACAAACAAGGTTACAATCATTCAAAGATAAGCTGTATTACAAATATCTTACCGCTCTTGGTCTTCTAAGCTTTCAAAAGCTCGTACTGCAAAAATGCTTAGAAATCCTGAGTGAAACAAGCCTGTAAATGTGTTATATGTGCGTGGGGAATATGGAGTCCGTAATCGGGACAATGCTACAGAGCGATTAAATACAAAGGTTGTTTAAAGCTCACTTTTTCCCCTGTTTCTGTTGCTTTTCTAAACAAACCTGCTTGACAAAACCTTATGTATTGTTTGTGGATTTACTTAGGTGACAGTTTACTGTTAAGAAAAGTGTTTGGATTAGAGTGACTGCAGGCAATTCTCTGAGCCCCAGATGAATTCCTTTGGAACGACAAAACTAAACAGTTAAAGAAAATAGTTTATTAGAAACAAAAATGACTCATTATGGTTCGAATGTGCACTGACCAATTCTTTGCTCTTCTCGGAGAAGGCCTCTTGCACATACAGTCGGCCCACAGCGTTCTCCAGGTTGTTGTTGACATACAGAGCACATTGTCTCCACACGGCTGCCTCAGAGGTGGTGCCAGACAAAGCCTATGGAGCAGGGCACAGAACAGCCGTTCAAAGCACAGACCCCAGGAGCATTCTTTGTGATTGGAACATCATTGTGCGTCAGTGGAATGACAATGAGTCTTAAGAATATCTTATTGTGTATTGTGTTTAGACACACATTTTAATTTATTCATCTGTTTTGCTTTTTCCCATTAGAGGTTGCTGGAGCCAATCCCTGGAACTATATGAGCCATAGCAAGAAACAGTAGCCGAGTACAGACTTATACTGGCAGACTACCCTTTAACATCACATTCATTCTCCCATAACCCCTCTGCCACTGTGCAGCCCCCAAACAAATAATGTAAACCTTGATATACTGAACACAGTGTCAACTTGCAAAAATATTAAGTGTGGTATCGTTAATTGAATGAATATAAAACTTGTAAATGTCCTCCTTTGCAGTTTATGTATGCATTATCTTGTATTGCAGATATGGGCTAATCAAATCAAAATTGCGATTTGAGTTGTTGCAGTTGTCAAATTGCAAAAACTATGTATGAATCTTGCTGTACTTATTGCTAAACCTCTACAAACACGTTCTGAAATGCATGGGAATTTTGCAGTTCATATTTCAGCCTTAAATGTAAATGCAAACAGAATCCTAACTTTTTAAACATATATTGCAAATCTAATCGCAACCACAATAAAAATGCGATTTTTTTCCCCTATATCATGCAGGCCTAGTACTCAATATTAGAAAACAAATGTGTTCAAATAAAGTGCAGTCTTATGACCACAGTTACTCAAAGACACTGAGCCTGCCTCCTTCACAACTGCGTATCTTTTATAGTGACACCTTTAGGCGCACAGCTTGTACCTTTCGAAAGGCTTTCCTGGTGTCTCTATACGCTCTGCTCAGGCCCACCACCATGTTCATAGCAAAGCGCCACACCATGTAGTTCTGTAGATCCCTGTAAAACGAAGAATGTTCAAAGAAAACACTCACATAAAAGCAAAGCTGTAGCGTATGGCAAAGAGGAGCTGCTGTTTTTAAGGGACCCTGGCACTCTAACCCCCACAAACGTCTCATTCTTTAAAGTGGTCCAGCCTGGTCTCACCGTTTGCTATATTTGTCCAGGAGGGTGTTGAGTTTTCTGTAATAGTTTGGTGAGTAGTTGATGATCTTCTCTGTTTCGGGGACACTGATGTTGACTGTGTTCATAATTTTTGCCGTAAAGTATGTCCAGTTAAAAGTCTAGACAGGAAAACACAAAATATTAAAGGAGACACGTTATAATGATAGGAGTCAGGGTTTGTTTATTAATCACGTTGTTATTAAAATGTTTACCTTAGATTCAAGCTCAAGGGTAAAGTTAGCGTTCATGTCTCCTAGCTCCATCTTGTTGTAAAGCAGCACAGGGTTGTTGCGGTCCTCTGGGGTGTCCGTAGCCTTGGAGAGCACAAGGAGAAACATAGGGGTTAGAAATCACAATCCCTGTCACAACATCACCCAAGCTTGTCCCAGACACTTCCATACAATGGCACCGCAAGGTCCAGCACCAACAAACATATCAGTGGTCCCAGGAGGCTTCAGGTCTGTAAATGTCAGCTTTGAGAAGGTAGCAAATGCCCTATAAAAGCCAGCGGTGGAGTGGAGCTGAAGTGATGCGTGGCAGTAAGCAAGGCAGACTCACAAAGAGAATTGTGCAGCCTGGAAACTACAAGATCTCCCAGAGCTGTTTGAGACGGGAGAGTGGTGGCCGGTTCATTTAATGATCATTCCGAGTGGAGCCTCATGACAGTTTTGTTGTATACATACTCAATACAACCTAGAATTAGTGAACCAACACAAGTAAACCTCCATCAAACCAGTATTTTTTGATATGCTAAATGACAAGCTTAAACATATCTTTTATCCTGGAGACAAGCAGGTGATGTCACTAGGCCAATTTACAGGTTAAGGCTGTGGATTGGCGAGCCTGCTCACATTAAGAATAAGAATACATATTTTAAAAAGATATTGTGTAAAAGATATTTTTAGCAACAAAAACATTTAATGCCTTGCCACGGAACATTCCAGTCAAAGCTATAACTTGGAGACAAGCAGGTGGCAGGCCTTCCACCAGAGAAGTTACATGGTGCAACTTTAAATGATACCGATAGCCACAGACAAGATATGCACCAAAATTGTTAGGTCAGTCTGTTACTTCACTGACTGACCACTTTAGCTAGAAATAGTAATATGTCAGTGCTATGTCTATTTTGCTCTAGTACCAAATTCCTGAAATCTTCTGTTTGCTTACGTTGGCAATATCTTTTTCCAAGTCGAAGACACGCGTCACCTCCTCCCTGATACTGGTTTCATTGATGGACAATCCCCGGTCCGTGCGTATGAGCTTCGCCAGGTCAATCATGAACTGTTCGTACGCCCGACACGCCTGTCAGGCAAATATACACAATTCATTAGTAACTCCATTATATCAAGACACTTACACCAGTGCAGTAAAACAGGTGTTTACATTATATGGTTAAAGGGAATTTATATTAATCGGGGAAAGATGGCTGTTCCAATCACAGACATCTGGTCCATATTAAGACAGGACTTAATCTGGAGTTTAATCATGCCTTAGCAGTTTAACAGACTTTTATACGTTGCACATGGAGAGGCACATGTTGGCATTCTGTTTTAGGTGCGCACTAAAGACACACATTAACTCAGGTACTGCTGTTTTAAATGACACCCCCTTCACTCTTTGGGGCATTAAGTTTCCCAGAACAAGCTCCAGGGGAAGTGAAACTGAGACTCTGTGGCGCGCACCCAAATGAACGCATGCAGCTGTTTTGAAAGTAGATCAGGTTAAGCCATAATCACATGTTTGGGTATATTGTATGTACTGTATGTTTGCCATGTGTACTGTACAAGTGAGCTCACCTCTGCATACGGCCCACTGCAGGAGTAATAGTCTCGAGACAGGAGGCCGAGACTTGACTGCTGGTCGAACTGGCAACAAATGGAAATAAAAATAATATAAAAATGTTGCGCCGTTGTATTTGAGCCAGCCACAGCAAAAGATGGGATCATGTGTGAAATGTAAATAAAATCAGTTTGCAAGTCAAATGTGTGTAGTGTTCCAATTTAAAAAGAGTTTTAAATGGGGGATGACAGCTTTTGTAGGTTTTGTGCATTTTGTGCAAACTATGTTCATACAAAACAGCAAACAGTGTGAGGTTTATATTTTATTGTTGTATTCACATTTTACATTATGATCCAACTTTCTGATTTGGCTGTGAATGTTTAAGCCGGTTCAACATGATCTGTGAAAGAAGAACATCTTGCTGCAGTTGCACACCTACATGAATGATGTGTGAATTGGAATCTCTGTCATCGGTGCCAACAAAAAAGTTCACCAAAAGTTGAGTTTCGTATTTTTCATTGAGTTTAGCAACAACATCCTCCAGTCTCCAAGTTGCACCTGATGGCAAAAGAAGTAAAGCAACATGATATAAACAAAAAAAACAAACAAAAAAACAAAACAAAAGAACTATTCAATGTGGAATATCTGTAGCTGCAGAGAGTATATTACCGTAACGTGTATCCCAGTCGTCTAGTGCAATCGGCCATTCAAACACATCAGGCAACATTTCCAACAATGGTAAGCCTCCCCTGTGCTCTATTAGACCTTAAAAACATGAGAGGATTTTAATTTCATATTTGTTCTCATTAAGTTCATATTTGCTCTAAAATTCAATGGTTGATGATGTTTTATCAGGGTACTAATACAACAACAAGCAATATTTAGCTGATCAAATATTTGGAATTGGTTGCACAATTAAAGTAGACCCAAACAGAGCTATAAATTGAACTACAAACTTTTGAAATATCAGCTAACAACAATAACAACAGTCCGGTGACAAAATGCATAAAGTGTTTATTTATTTCTGTTTCTGACCTCTTGGCTCGTAAGTGCCACAGCAGATATTGGGATGCACCTGTTACAACTGTACTTTTTCATTTCTGGATGTGTATAAAACTCTATTACTAAAGTGACTGTCCTCCTGGGGTACACGGTTTTGAATGCACATCATACAATGGCTTACTTTCATTGGTGCAGGACTTGTAAAGGGTCTTGGCCTTGGTGAGTGCAGCAGCCTCACCCTCAACGCTCTGTTCAAGGACACCTGCAGAAGAAAAAAACACTACAAGAATACACAGAAGCAACATGTAATAATGTGTACAAGACAAAGGGATAAGGATTAGCCACTGGCTATCAGAAAATATACTTTTCCACAGTGTGAGGGAGAGTGTTAAAAGAAGTATCTTTCTAAAATCAGACAGCTTATTTTTGTTGGGGTCTCGGATCACTGGAGCAATATCCTAACCATGGTCTTTAAGTAGGGACCTTTTGGCGAGCAATCCTTCACTATTAGCAGTTACCTGACACGTACAAACATAGTCCCTTTTCCTACTTGGTGTGGTGATAGAAAAGGTCATGAAATAGCTACATGTCTTGGTCAGTCTGTCCTGGCAGCTGTGGCTACATTATCTTACCAGTGTGAGATTGTGTGCAGTGGGGTGAAGACACTGAGAGGAGAGTGGTAACTGAGTCAGTGTTCTGATAAAAAGTAAAAATCACAGTCAATAAACTTTCACTACAAATGGCAGGACTAGCACTCATTAACATCACACTCTGTAGGACTCAGTAACATCACACTCTGTAGGACTCAGTAACATCACACTCTGTAGGACTCAGTAACATCACACTCTGTAGGACTCATTAACATCACACTCTGTAGGACTCATTAACATCACACTCCGTAGGATATCATGTCAGAACTTGTGTGGCAGTTTTCCAATGTCACTAAGTCCATCGGTTAACTTCCAAAGGTCAAACTCTAACAAATGCCCTTTTCAGTAAGAAAAGCACTAGCAGATAAATGGAGCAGAACACAGGGATAGACAACAGCATTGTTAGGCAATGAGAGTCCATGCACTTTGTTCAAAGGCCACCTCAGGTCTGTGCCCCACGGCAGAATCCACTCTGTACTCATGATGCACATGATTACAAGTATTTATTGTTTAGGTTCTACAAAAGATTGTATTCATGAAACAAGTCAAGGTTCGGTCTAAATTATTCAAATAATTACTGTATGTAGTACTTTAAACAGTCATGAACTTTGCTTTAGTGCATGTTTTTGTTGCTTGTTTTTGTTTTAACAAGAACCTCAGGTAGCACAGCCTTAGGCCACATGTGTCCCCCGGTCAGCAAACAGCTAATCAGAATGAGTAGGATGTGAGAGGGGGAACGTGTAAACTATGTGCTGTGTTGTGAAAATAATAGGCAAACTACTTATCGCCTTAAAAACATAGTTATAACATAACTTCAAGCATGAAACAGCCTCTGAGATTTTCCAATTCTTTGCATATAAATACAAAACAAGCTGAAAGTAAAATCAAACCAAACCAAACCATACAATTAAATGAACTTGGGCTGTCTAAAGGCTTTTGGCATCTCTCCAAACACAAGGGAACCTTGACCTGGCGGCTTCAATATTTTCAAACATTTTTCCATCAATTTATTTAACTTTTATTGTTGATGAAAAAAGTCACGCAAAATGTACAAGAATGAAAGTTCTTAGATAAACTCCAGATCAGTTGTGCTCAAAAGTGACATGACTGTTTGCTTATGCTATGGCCTTTGGATCAGCACCTACGCTCTGTAGGTGCTGATCCAGTAACACAGAAGCAGCTTAACCCTATTAGAGCAGTACATTGAGTAACAACAGAAGAATTAACTCGAACTTCAACACTTGGATCTAACTACAACATTAAAAAGCAGGTTAAGGAGGGCTTTAATGTTATCCCTTTGTAATCTGGCCTGTTATGGTCTAGTGGCACAGCAATAATTCATTAGGCCGAAGTCAAACGTGATGAAGAAACTACTCAATAAAAGTGCTCTGAAAAACAAATTAGATCGGACATTTCCTTCACGCTTGGCAGTTCAAACTCTATATACCATCTCATTATACCTTGCAGCATGCAGACAGTATAAAGGTTTTGTCATGTATCAAGTTTAAAGACAGCCTAGTTAATAATCTATGGCATAAATCAGTTTAATGTATAGCCATAGACAGGGCTTAGGCTATGGCTTTCCTGTACATGCAAACTGTACATATGTAAATGTATGGCCTGAGTTAACTGCTATGGCTGCGCTTTGTGAGCATAAAGAGGAAACAGCATAAGAAACAGCTGAGCCAGTCCGTTTCCCATAGGCGGTCCATTAAAATCAATGTCATTATAAAGCAATCTGCATTTCTATGATATATTGGATTATTGTATTTATGAGAAGTGTGATGTGGATTATCAGTATCTGGAACATGTGTGCACACAGTTTAAAAAACATATTATGCAGCCTGAAGGATTTTTATATTTCTAATAAATCATAAACACACTGGTTAAGCAACGTCAGCCCGGGGGTCCTCATCTGCCCCCTCCAGCCAATATCCTCTGGCCCCCTGGAAGGTATGAAGAAATGTGATTGCACACAACAGAGCTCCAAACAACAAGTGGTGCTTGTGTTTGGGCCACCGTTGGGGAATCTTTTGAGACTAGAATAAAAATCACCTAGCAAACTTAACTTGCTGACACTTGAAGCTCCAATGCTTCAGTAACCTTTCAAAATAAATAAAACTGATATAGATGTGAAATCCACTCAAGACCAAAGTGCGCACATGACAAATGGTTTTCATTTTAGAAACATTTGAGTTTACTTAAAGGGGAAATGTTACGCAAAATCTACTTTTATGAGCTTTTAACCATGTTTCATTTCCTTCATGATTAGTTTTCACAGAGCTGTATTTTGAGTGACTCATAGGTACATGTTTGAGTAATCCTGTATTGTTCAATATTTGAGACTTCAGTTCTCAGAAAATCTCTTTTCACCTACCCCCTATCTCCATCCACAGGTCTGTACTTATTTGCGATCATTCTTAGCATTCATCTAGACTCAGGGTCATACACAGAAGGTTAAAACATGTCCCATTTTTCAACAGTAAAAACACATAAAAAAAAACCTGCTGCTTGGGGCATGGGAACATTTTGTTAACAGGAAGTAAATGTAGACCTGTCACCATAACACACGAAATATTGCTACTGAGAAATATTGCAATAAATAATAATATTGAAACTACTTTATGCCACCGATTAAGATTTAAATAATGCAGATAATCCCAGTAAACCATATTTAAATAGACAGTTTTATTAAAAGACATGAGCTGCAACAAATAAACAGCAGAATGTACCGTAGTAACAAAAATACCCCAAATCTCCCCACTTTTGCAAAGAAAAAGTAATCACAATAAATTTTGAGCCCCAAAAAATATTCTTCCAGCTTTCATACAGTCGATAAAGTAAATATAGTGACAGGCCAAAGTAAAAGGACCCATTTTATTACTAAGCCATTTCAGATCAATATTGCTGTTAACAATGAGCCTCGTGTCGAATCTTGTTATAGTTTAATACTATTTTAGAATACAAGAAACAAGCACTAACTACGCACAAGTAGGCTATAATATGCATTCTGTACATTGGTCTTTTTCTGTTTTTAGTGTTTAATAAAAATGTGTGCAAACTAGCTTTCCACTGACTATTCTCCACAGAGCATTTGACTTTTGCAGTAATAGTTGTAAATTCTATAGCCTATTGGGTTAGTGTGGTTTCTTACGAAGAAAAGGAAAAGAGATTTAAGCAGTAATTGAAATAAATCCATGAAACGGAAAAGCAGAAATATTCTCCTCGATAAAACTAAACACCCCCTTTGACAAGTCATTATTCAAGTGAACATATAGTGCTAGTGGACTGTTGCACCTGCTCCTGTATAAAGTTGTAATAAAGTCATCTGGTGAAGTTACACTGGGAGATATATGGTATAGTCTGGCACATCCAACTTCAGGATCAATGCGGGGACCAGGGTGAGATTAAATTACATAGACCGTGTACTGAAAACTCTCCCCAGAGTCCACACAGGTATAACTCACTTCACACACACTTGGCATCAAACCAGTGGGAACATACTCCCGGTAGGACTGCAGGATTCACATTGGAGTATCGTTTACCTACATGGTCGTAAGTTATACCGCCACTGGGATTGTCAAAAAAATCTAAACCCAGATACTAATTGATACTAAAACTAAAATTTAAACTAGATACTCATTTGAGCAATTGATGCAACTTTTTATAATATCTCTTTTCTGAATATGTTGTGATCTGTATCAGAAGGCAGTAAAGATACTAGTTATATTTTGTGTTGAAAATCAAATTCTATTGTATTGACAAAAAGTGTTGGTTATTACGATTGTGGTATCAAAATCAGTATTCAGTATTAAGTCTTTTCCATAGTATCGAAATCGAGTTGTGAATTTTTTGTAACTTGACAAAACAGTCCTATGTGTGTGTAATGTGTGATGAAGGGATCTACGGACAAAATGTGTTTTTACAATATATGTGGTCTTTTACAGTAAAGTACTGTAATATCCTTATTATATAGCTGGTTTATTCATTGCATTTTGTCATTTCAACATAACAATCTATTCATTTGTCATTCCAAAACAATGGTAACATTATCTCAAAGTAACTCTTATAAAGATGGAACATACATGGTGTGTTTGTGTGAAGTTTCCATGTTCTCTCTTAAATTTGGATCCATGCAATATACAGACAACCTCCATCTGCCCATTATAAAAACTACTTTGCCGTAGCCTCATTGTATAATGGCACTGTACAAATCATTAAATTTGACTAATCCTGTCACAGCTTTCAATACTTCTGTTCCTTTCTTATTATAATGCATGTTTGATTTTTTGATTCTTGGACCTCATTTTCTCATTTTCAGTGAGCTCATTTAATCTTGACGAGGGCCTCAGAAAGGACCCTTGCCGGGGTACTTCCTGCCAAAGGGCACCGATGGCGTGTGTGATTGGATTAGCGACAGCCTGCTGCGAAAGTTTAACCACAGCTAAAGCCTACCTCTCCCCCTCTCTCCCCGCATCTCCTATTTGAGAGTGGATTTTGTACCACCTGACGCTTGCTTGAGACATCACGTCAATTGGAGGCAAAGCACTCAGCGTGATACAGAATCAGAATTCTAGTTCCTACTTTTGGTTTTGCCAATTTTATCCTTCACTGCCTGTCCAGACATTTTGTGCACAGTGGGTCGTAATGCGCTGCTTACTTCTATTATTGTTAAAGGCTTTCAAAGTACACATCACATTGAAACAGGGATATTGACTTGAAACAGTTTGTAAGCATTTTGTAGTTATTGCTATTTTCTCACTTTAAAACATATTTATCATCCTCAGAACTAGCAATCTGCATCCGCTGTGATTCATTTGGTGTCTGCCCCTCTCTATGCTTCTACTTGATGTGGGGCTGACAAATGGATTATATTGCTAGTGACAGGGTAATGTATTTTAATGAACCGCCTATAAAGTTTTCACACAAATATATCTTACTCCTATTACCTTTTTACCGATTATTGCTTAAAACGGCGGATTTGATGTGTGTGTTGTTCTTCAAGAGCATCATAAACACACTTTACTTCATGGCTTGTGCTCTAAATATACACTATGAGTAACCATTTTTCCACAATCTACAACAACCTACAGCGTTCAATGTAAACTTATATACGCACTATTATAAAACAAAAGAATGTATTGAGAGTAACTGATTCTTTATAGCGTTACTATAAAAATGAATGAGAACAGACAGTTATGACCGGAGATTCCTGGGACGTCCAAAAACATGAAATTCAGGAGTTTTATTCATGATATTTGTGTTGGCCCAGACAATCTCACTTCATATTAATATTGTTATACTTGGCCATGGATGTCTGCTTTGATACCTTTATAACATCTCTCCAGCTATGATATTCAAAGTGTAATGGAAAAATCAACAAAGTCAACTATTTGTTTGTGTCGTATTGTGTTAGTCTTTTGATGTAACAAGGCAAAAAGCATATGCATTGTGCCTTCATCATGGCACTAAACCTAAAAACAGAGCTGCCGAGTAGATGTATATAGCCTGTGTACTCCGCAGAGGCTACCGCATACTGTTTCACATTTCCTGACCCATCCTCAAAGCGTCTCTCAATTTCACATTGTTCTTTCTCTTCAGATGTTTCCCCTGTCTCTCCTCAAAGACTCTTTTACAGACTGTACTTGCATTTTGAACACTGCGCCTTTGTTTTTGAATTTTTCTGCACTTTGGGCTCTGTTCATTCTTGTCTCTGTGGTTGCACTTGTTAATTAAAAAACTCACAGTCAAATGGGCACAGTATGATACACCTGAGCAGAGAGGGTCACTCCTCAGCCCTCACTGGTATTGAGACTTAAAATCATAGACTGTATATATAAAATGAACATAGCTAAACTGCTAACAATGCTTGCTTCCAAACAGGAAGCAAGCATTGGCCCAGTTCCATCAGCTTTGGCTCCAATTCACTTTCTATGGAAAAACTGTCGCCCCTCTCTCCATAACTGCTGCTGTCAGGCTCATTCTTTTGGTCTTAAAATCTTTGTATTACTCGTGCTACATGATCCTGTTTTTATTTGGCTATTTTGTCTATACATTAAGTTATGAACATTAATAACAAACCAATGAGGTGCCTTCTTTCCCAGAGGTTGCCCCCACTAGCATTAGCAACAAATTTAATTGACTGCGTTATTAAGCGCCTGCCCCCTACTAAACCAGCGGTGTGGGCAGGAAGGGGTGTTACCTTCAACAGCCTTGCTCTGGATTGGCTGTTTCCAAATAATAAACTTGGCTCCAAATTAGCCCCTATAACTTGAACATTTGACACAAATCAACCTACTTTATATCATATTTTTGTGGCGAAACTTTTTCTCAAATGAAATGAATGGGATTCCCACTTAACCGGAAGTGCCATCACAAAAAAGGGCAGTTTAGTCTTATTTACGGAAAAAGTGGGCGGGGCAGAATGAGGTCAATACAGTCTATGCTTAAAATACCAAAAGCACTCTACACTTACTCACATACTATATCAGGGTGTTCAGCCTCATTTATTGGGTAAAATTGTATTAGCAGTGTTTAAGTAACAACTTTGGTGGAGGATCCGCCAACAGCTTGTCTCCCAAGAGATGTTGCTGATTTGCTTGAAATGTTACATTGAATGCCATTAAACTGATCTCCATGGAGACAAGCAGGTGGCGGAACCCTCCTCAGTGAAGTTAAGGAGTACATTTGAATCAATCTGATTGACATAACACAATGCTTTAATTCAGTTGTTGCATACTTTTCCCTATCTACCCTAGATGTATCTCCTGATAATCTCCTGATCTTAACCCCTCTCTCCTCATTATAATTCATTTACAGCTCTTTTAAAACAGTGGCAGGGAAACTATCTGAAGCATTTACAAGGCATTGCAAAGCTATAGACATTTACACACTGACGTGCCAGTCGTCTTTATGGCTCGCCCTGTAGTGCTCAGGTATCCAGGTGTTTGGACCCTCCAGCTGTCGACAGGAAGAGGATCTGTCCATCAGAGCCCAAAGGTATCCCAGCCAGGCACATGCAGCCGGCTCACAGTTCAAAGGTCGTATGTTAGCAAATCAAGTGGAAGCCTGGCTAACACCTAGACGAATGACAGCTGAAAAATGAAACTAGTAATTTGAGCTAAAGTCAAAGTTTACACATATTTTGCTTTCTAGTACAACTGTAAGTGTTTTGCTTCTCTCTTTTACATAACAGATGTGTTCACAGACATTACTGCTGTTTCAGAGGAAATGAGAGGAACTGTAAGATTAAAGACCAGAATACAGGTTTTTACATTTTTCTTTTGCTTTAAGATAGTAATATGATCAAATTGCATCCCTTGTGATACTTTTACTGAAATTCCCCAATGTACACTTCAATGAAACTGGAATCTACTTGACAATTAGTGCATTAATTAGTAATTTGGTAGATGTCATGGTAGCAAACAGTTGTAGTAATTGTCTATTATTATTTGCCATGTTAGTGTCTGTAGTGGTTGCAAATAGTAGCATTATGTAGTTACAGAAAGTGGTTATAGTACTTATTTTTTTATTATTTTTATGTTAAGTATTCATTGTTTTGTTTTTTTTTACTCACATCTATGTTGAAGACGTTTTCTTCCACTTTTAGTACTTTTCACAATATTACTTGAGAATTGAAGTACAAATACATCTCTGCTTAAGCCATAAACAAACTGACTAAACCAAGAGCCAAGCAAAGGCAATATGTCCCAAAATGCCAAGTTGCCAACACAAGTCTGAATTCTTTGACAGGTTGCAAATATCACTGAGGGGCAAAGCAGAACAAAACCAACAGTGGCTAACGATACCACACACTTGCACACAGACGTGCTATGTACGTAAACGCAGTAGCCGTAACGGAATACCTAAAATGATCCCGGGTTGAGCAATGTTGACTTTACTTTTTCCTCCTGTGTGTGAGTTTTACAGCCACCACAGTCAAAACCATGGCCACAAAACAGGAGAAGAGTGGAGCTGAAAAATCTATACCTTCTGGAGTGAAAAATCAAATTACAATCTTACCAGCAGAGGGTGAAAATTTCAATAAAACTCTAATATAATTACCATGACCAAAACGGCGCAATCTGCTGGGGAATACTGTCGGAAATGTGTATCAAAATCTGTCCACCTTTTTGATAAAGATAAATTATGCGTGTCATCAGTATTCCGAACAAGGAGGAGAGCAGAACGTGTGCCAATCTTTTTTTAGATAAAGTTCGCCGGACTGGTACAAGTTATCGCAGTATACAGGAGCAGACAGTCTGTACTTTCAACCTGCAGTTCTTTCACTCACTTTGAGGATCTATGTCCTGAATAACACTCTCTGTCCCTAAGCCTATCTGTGCTGACTTTGTAATAGTGGAAGTCTATAGATAAGCAAAAGTAGAAGGACATAGCTACCTAAAAAGAAAAGGTACTACAAAAGTATGTACATATAGAAGTGAATTTGTACAGAGTGATGAAAATTTACGACTGATTCCATGGAAATGAACAATTCAAAACAAAGTATTTCATCTTTTGAATGGTCAAGAGCCTCAAATGGCACCTATAAACTGGAAACTGAAACCCACAAATAGAGTTTGCTTCTGTAAATGCTCAACAAAATAAAAAATGTAAAAATTCACTCTGTAACTTTCATGGTGGAAGGTCAGCCACCTGCTTGTCTCCATGGAAATGTTATTGCTTTGCCAGTAATGTTGCACAATATTGCATTAAATGTATCTATCTTGTGTTTATCTCATATTTCTAATGCCACAAATAGGTCAGAAAAGTACTTCTTTAAACAAGTTTCAATTCATATTCTCCACTTGCTATGTGCCGAGAGCCCGGACACAGTATTAATGACGGCTATGGTCATTAACTTGGCTCTTTTGGCAGAGCTGCAGGCAAACTCTAATGGCATCTGGAATATCTATAGACCCCAGTCTCCGAAGGACCATCATCTTAAACTCTAATTCAAGAGTCAAGGTGTCTTCTCAGGAGGTTACATTGAACTGCAGAACTCTCCCATCCTCGGACCAGCAGTACCAAATACCTTCATTTATTACATTGTGTCATGGCTGACCTTTCAGAATGACCTCCAGCTCATCCCGTAAGATATCAAAAGTGCTGTATCTCGATGTGCTTTCTGGGATGATATTCTTCTTTAGCCAGCCGCCACAGGCATACTGATAGAAGTTGTCACACGGGTCCACTGTAGCATCCATGTTTTCTAGCAGCCGTGAAGCTATATGGGCAGAACAAATTCAGATAGTTAATATGCACTGACATAATTTTGAGTGTTGCACAAGGCTATAGTTTGTTTGTTTTTTTTGTTTTTTTACCATTTGGCTTCCCGTTCACAAATTAGCCACTCTCTCACTTCTGTTTTTCTTGCAGGTGGATTATAATAATATTGGCATAATAACATTGCATAGTGCTGGTGTCAGAAGTAGTGGCCAAACAAGATCTTGGTCTGGACTACTATTGTACATGATTCTAAAATGAGTGTTAACAACCTGAAGAACACATTTGTGGATGACATGTTGAGCACTAATGAGAATCCGTTCATTGATATTTATATATAAGATATAGCCATAGACTGTATAAAGATGTGGGCTAAGGGCGTCTGATGTCACCCATAGAGTTCGGCTACAGTCAAATGAAACTCATCAAGGCTAGTAGTTATAGGGGCTAATTTGGAGCTGAGTTCCATATTTGGAATTCCGACCGTGAGTATCTTAGCAACCAAAGAGCCAATCAGGAGCGAAGCTGTTGAAGGTAATGCCTCTTCCCGCCTGCACTGTTAGTTTAGCAGGGAGCAGGCGCTTAGCAATCAATTGTCAATCAATACTTGTTGCGAACACTAGCAGGAGTGACTTTGGGGAAAGAAGGCGTCTGAGTTGTCCGTTATTAATGTTCATATCTTGATTCACGAACAAAAAAAAAAAAAACAAAAAAAAAAAAACAGGACCATGTAGAGCTGGTTAATAAAATCATTTTAAGACCAAAATGGTGAGCATGACAGCAGCAGTTACAGACAGAGAGCTGACAGCTTTTCAATAGAAAGTGAATTGGAACCAGAGTCAATGGAGCCGGAAGCGCGCCCATACTCGCTTCCTATTTGGAACGCTGCATCTAGGAGGTTAGCTGTGTCCATTTATATATATACAGTCTGTGGATATAGCATAGATTCCAGTTTGATACTCATGACAAATCTGATCAAATTTTTGGCCCATTCATGTTGTATCATGTCTGTTCATTAGCATGCATTGCCCCAATCAAATAAATAAATAAATAAATTCAGATCACATGAAATGCTAGGTCATTTGCACTTGCACCTCAGGGAAAGACAAAGGCCAGAGGGGAAGAAGTAGTAGTAGCAACATCAAATTTGTACAGCTTGCACAGTTGTCAGTATATAAAATAAAGAAATTCAACTGTGACTGTAAACATACACTATGGTCTTGCCAGGTGTTTGATGAAAAGGTCAGCCCTCTAAGTAATCTGAATACTCACTCATTTACAGTGAGTGAAAGAGTAAAATTGATGTAATTTGTCTGTGCCAGGAATCGCGACTGGAAGTCTGTTCACTTTTCAGGGGTGCAATTAAATAACATGAGGCAGCCCAGAGATCTCCTGTGACAAGGTTGTCTGTCAAATCTGACTGAAGTAGGACAGCACTCCTTCTGAACGCTGGGGAAATTAATTGGCATATGTTGTTGGAGAGTCGAGTCTAATTGACTTTAGTACTAATGAACTAGTCCTCTATGAGAGACTCGAGAGTAGGTGTTACTTGAATATTCTGGGGAAATATTCAGCCATTGGGGAGTTCGACTGACATCAATATGGTGGTGGTGGTGGGGGGGGGTTCATCCGAGGAGTGCAGCAGAAATGTAGGTCCAATTAGAGGAACACTTTTTTTTTTTTTTTTTATTATGTTCTAAACTAAAGACTGTAAGGCCCTCAGACAAGTCTATAGAGTTATTCTGGTGGTCCACAGTTAGTTGGAAAAATAATTAAAAAAAACTGATAGTCATTTGGTTTTAGTTAAAACAAATCAAGCACATTAACAACAATTAAAAGCCAAATTTCTATCATCTTTTCAAGGACAGATGACCCAGAGTAGTGAGCCACCCCCATTCAAAGATATGCTGTTTACTTACTGAATGAAACATTGATTTGGGAAAAACTTGAATGCTACCCCACAATGCTGCAGTGGTGGCTGTTTTTATACAACTTTTGACATATTTACAAATGAAGAGATTCTATTTTTCCCTCCCTCAACAGATCTTAAGTCCCAGGGCACTGGCAGCATTCAAAGCCTGCCATCCCAACATCCCGCCCCTCTCTGGAAACACCAAAGCCTTTCATAGTGAGACAATAAAAGCACTCAAATTCAAACGCCAGGCTTACCTGATTGTGTGCAGTCTGCAGTGGTGCATATCTCATCTGAAGGAGAACACAAAAGAAGCCATTACTGTCACAGTTTTAGACGCACTACCACTACTATTCCGTCCTCCTTGTGGCTTTCTTTGTTTTCGCTCACACTCTGTTAACAAGACTGCCTCCAATCTCCAGGAATAATTAAGGTGTTAAAGAGTATATTAAACACAGGCTGGGATAGGCACATACCCTAGAGTAAACTGTAAGAAACACCTCTGATAGCGTGTGGCAGCGCATGACAACCATATTACTGTGCCCACTCAGGTAAAATCACAAGCTCATTAAGGGCTGTTAATATCCCTGACAGACAGTGCAAACATTAGCACAGTGTGGGAATGGGGCCATTTTCCCATGTGTAATCACTGTTAATTACCATGACCTTTGTATGTTCTTCCTGTGCTCCACCTTTTAATGTTTGTATATAAATAACAACAGTCTCTATATTGCACTGCCGCTGTTTAAATGAGCTACTTCTGAGTTGTACTGATACTACTCCACATACAGCTATGAGCATTGTTATTGCAAATCATTCACTGTAGATTATAAAAAAGTTTGGTCATTACATATTTACAAGAAAAATACTGTTTACAATTTAACTAGTGCAATGAACCACGTGCAAAATAAATAATTTACATTATAATTACAGAAATCGTTAACTACTACGTAACTTGAGCAAAATGAGTCAGATTTACATTGTTCAGGCTAATAACAATACGTTTTATTTGAGGTGCCTTACAAGAGAATGAAGGCCAAGGTACAGCAAAAAGAAAATACAATAAAACAATAGGAAAAATGACAGTAAAAGGCAACATATCGGTGTAATGTAAAATATAAATGGATACTGTTCACATGGCCTTTATGTATTGGGCTTGTGCTCTGTAGGTGATTTACGCTCATATGATGTGAGTGAACAGTGTTTCCCGTGGTGAGTGGCAGGAGGGTTCGGAGGAGTCCTGTTCGATTTTATGGCTTGCATTTTCAAACATCCATTTGTCATAATAAGCACTGACATTTAGAGCAGCCGTACACATTCTTTCATATATTAAGCCCAAGTCAAAGAGGTGTGAAAACAGCACTTTGAGGGACATGCCGTCATAAAAAGTGAAAAACACAAAAGGACCTTTGCACTTTGCATTTTTCCTGGCTGCTTCAGTGGCTGCACGTTTGCACTGCTTTGAAAATGAGCTCAAGTCGCTCTCAGATTTACAATAGTATCTCGTAGTCAGCCAGAGCTTCAGCTGGAGGAGATCATGGGAATAAATTAAAGACTTAAAGTGTATTTCCAAATTGTTATGCTGGTGTTATCAGCTTACTTCTGGATACTCAGTGGGAGAAAGAAACAAGGTATTCATCTTTGAAATACATAAAGATGTATTTGAAGTGCAAATCTGCTTTAAAACCTTAATTCAAGTGAACTTTTACATTTTGTTTGTGAGTGTGTGTTACTGAAAAATACTGCAGAGCACCAGTCAGTCTTTGCTGCCGGCCTTAAAATACCTGCGTAAACTTACATATACATTGATGTACTTTCACCTCGACTTGAATACTACACCACTTGAGATAAGCACTCACCATTCTTGTGCGTTGCAAAAAGTATGATGAGGGACACAATGACAATGAATAGCAGTGACACAATAGTAGTGAGTCCGATCTCCAGAGACGTCCAGCGGGGTTTTTTGGCCAGTTTGGGGGGGTTGTTCTCCGTCATCTTCAGCTCTCCTCGGTCTGTAGCCAGCTGTGTGAACTCACCTGGGGCAGAACACAAGACTTTTATTCAGTTTGTTTAGAGTGGAGTCATCAGTGATTGAACCCCAGATGATGTGAAGGTTAGAGGAATGCTGCACTGTAAAAAGAGTGGAATGAATGCAGGGGTTGTCTGTAATGAGGTATTGACAGTTAGTTTTACATCTGGAGCTGCAGCTTAAGCCAGAAACAATCTATCTTTGCTAGTATATGTCCATGGCGCGTGTAAAAAGCCATCTGCTGCTGTACACTCATTTTTTAGATTTTATCACAAAATACATCTGTCTTTCCAAAAATCGTATGCATCTTTAGCCGATTAAAAAGCACTAAATCAGAAACAACCAAGATTTAAATGTAATTTCCTTCCAAACTGGACTTTATCAGTATTATGAAAGGTAACAAGCAAGAACAAAAACGTACATGCAAGCTAATTATCATAACAGATAACAGATCCCCAGAGATCCAGGTATCTGAGACAAAACTGAGCAGTGTCTAAACACGGGATTCATTTTGGACTAACGCAGTTCAAATACAAAATATTTTACAAAAACAAAAAAGTAAAGTTTATGGACTCATGTACCACCATTGGCACTTTTGCACCTCAATAAAGATAAGATAAATTCATCTTGAGTATCACATTTCTAATTCACCATATCCCCAGAGTAAAAACAGTAGAACAGTAGTAGTATACCTTTACTTTAGTGAGAATGTTGTTAAATGAATATGTTACTGCCCCCTATTAAACTTAAATAACAGTTTGAAGACCACAATTCAGGAAAAGCCATAGTGAATCATACAGTTGTAAAATCTTTGACAGTTTGGAAACGTGGAGTAAGTCATAAAGGAGCTGGTGTAAAAAGACAATAGAAAGTTTCAAAGCTGATAGTGACTCCTTACCCTCTAGTGGCACTGCACTTCTGACACTTCTGAGGAACACTAGCAGAATGCCCTCCGCTCTGCTCCTCTCTACTCACTACTACTGTTGTTTTCCCCTTCGGAGCCAAGTGGAAACTTTACAAAGTTCAAGCAACAAGCAGTTAAGTCTATCTCTGAAGGCAATTAATCCTTAATCCTCTCCGACGGTGCACACTAGCCACACACACTCACACTTTTACAAGCTCGTGTCATGAGGCGCTGTGCAGATGGGAGGGTCTCTGGGATGGAGGGGGGGCATAGACTTTGCACCCCCTACACTTTTCCTCTGTTCAGTCTGTTTCTACGATAGCTTCATGTCAACACCTTGTTTGTCTTATTTCTAACTATTACTTTGCACATATTTGCTGGGTTCTACGTGACTTGTACTGTAGGAAATGTAGTAAGTAATATCCTCGTCTATTGTGTAGGTCCCTAATTTCAGGTTTCACAAAATTACAACCATATCATAAAATTTGTCTTTAATAGACTGAATTTTTTTGATTTTTTTTTAATAGACTGAAATGATTAACCAACAGCTAGATCTGTTATGACCAAAACTGGACAGTGCCTAAACAGGATCAATAGAAGACCAGGACCAAAATAGAACAGAACCTGGACTATAAGGTCAATGGTAGGGTCAGATATAAAAGACCCCACCCACAGTCTGAGAACCACAAACCCTTAATTAAAGTATTGGAGTAGGTTGGCTGAGAAAGTTGATATTTCACTTAAGGCACCAACTTTTTATGACAGGGCCATTGCTCCAGTAAAACCATCTGGTGACTGTATATTACATTTATTTATCGTAATCCCAGCTAAAAAATGCAGTGTCAAGAAAGTTATATGAAAAATGAAAAAAGAGGACATAAAGATG
>KN475424.1:1573-36089 GCA_000787095.1 Periophthalmodon schlosseri | reverse complement strand
TTTGCCGATGATGTTGTCCTGATGGCTGGAGGGACTATGTCGCTTTGGGGTCCCACCGGAAGAGCTGGAGGATGTGTCAGGGGTGAGGGAAGTCTGGGAGTCCCTTCTTAGACTGCTGCTCCCGCGACCCGGTTCCGGATAAGCGGAAGAAAATGGATGGATGGATCTTTTAGGGTCAAAACAAGTCCACTGTGTGTTGTCTGCATCTAAATATAAAGCATTTTACTGTCCAAGAATCTGGAAGTAAGGCATAACATAGCACCTTTAACTGGTACAAAATTCAATGTCTTCTCTGTCAGCATAAACAAACGTAAGTGTTATTTTTTGTGCTATTGATATAAAAAAAAAAAATCCATCGAACAAGTGTGGACCAAGAAACAGGCAACCGCTGTAAATGTATTTTACTTACTGCCTCAACCAATCAGAAGTCTACTTCAATTTACAAACTGTCCAAACACTGCTCACCTCATTGTCAACTCCTGAACGTCCTTAGCTTAATCAGAATTAGCATATGGAGTTCTGTAATGGCATTTTTCATCCAAATATCTGAGTGAAATGAGGCATACAGACAGCCACTATTGAAACATGCCTGAAAATGAATTGTCTTAATAAACTAAGAGGATTTAAAGGGCATTTGGTAAATGGTGGTTACCTGTGCTAGATTAAACCTTTACACTAAAGTGACCGCTTATGGGGAGTGGGAAACTCAAGATATATAAGAAAAGGTGGAGCTTAGATATAAAATAAACTCTACTTTCTAGTAGAGTTGTCAAAAGTATCAAACGTGAGAGAAATGAACCTTTCCTGAATATCTTTACAATGATTTTGAGCCGTATGTTTCACAAGTATAAGACACATAGACTAGTATACGCCCATGGACCACTATGGAACCTGCTGGAACACTGAGGGACTACACAGATATAAGGCCACATGGGAAAACAAAGTACTACCATTTAATGTTGAAAATCAGATTCTATTGTGCAAATAAAGAGTGTTTTTATTGTCATCGTGATATCGGAATCAGTATTGAGTATCAAGTCTATTCCTTAGTATCGAAATATATGCAACAAAATTGCGTTAAATAGAAGAATTCACATGCCATATACAATTGATATCAAAGTTGTTGTTATTTTTAAGATTTCAACTCATTTGCATATTTATTTGGAAGAAATGTAACTCTGGATGCACTATATCTTAAGCCAGATGCCCTCTCAAGCACAAAGCTATCTAGTTTTATATACACAAATGAACCAAAAATATATTAAATGTTTAAAATATATATGTATATATTAAAAAAAACAAAAACTATTACTACCATTACTGTTAATACTAACACTGCTACTACTTCTCTTACTACTACTGCTACTGATAATGCTATTACTACTACTACTACTACTACACTACTGTTACAACTATTTTTGCCACTACTATTACTACTACTACTACTACTACTACTACAACTACTACTACTACTACTACTACTATTGCTACTGCTACTGCTACTGCTACTACTACTACTACTACTACTACTACAACTACTACTACTACTACTACTACTATTGCTACTGCTACTGCTACTGCTACTACTACTACTACTACTACTACTACAACTACTACTACTACTACTACTACTATTGCTACTGCTACTGCTACTGCTACTACTACTACTACTACTACTACTACAACTACTACTACTACTACTACTACTATTGCTACTGCTACTGCTACTGCTACTACTACTACTACTACTACTACTACAACTACTACTACTACTACTACTACTATTGCTACTGCTACTGCTACTGCTACTACTACTACTACTACTACTACTACAACTACTACTACTACTACTACTACTATTGCTACTGCTACTGCTACTGCTACTACTACTACTACTACTACTACTACAACTACTACTACTACTACTACTACTATTGCTACTGCTACTGCTACTGCTACTACTACTACTACTACTACTACTACAACTACTACTACTACTACTACTACTATTGCTACTGCTACTGCTACTGCTACTACTACTACTACTACTACTACTACAACTACTACTACTACTACTACTACTGCGTCCACTACGCTGCTACTACTACTGCTACTACTACTACTAACACTACTACTACTACTACTAACAGCACTACCACTACTACTATTGCTACTGCTGCTGCTACTACTACTACCACTAACAGCACTACCACTACTACTGCTACTACTACGACTAATACTACTACTACAACTATTTTTGTTACTACTACTAATACTACTACTACTACTACTACTAACAGCACTACCACTACTACTGTTACTACTGCTGTCTCCTCTTTTGCTTCCTTGTTTGCTTCCTACATCTTTCATATTGCTTCATATTTCCTACCTCGTTACACCCTTTGAGTGTTTTTATATGGGACTTCCCTGTGTAACCCATGGCAACCTTTGATCTCTCCTCCCCCCACAGCGGAGCCTTGTAGTGTATTGTATGTAGTAGGAGTTGATAGGTGAGTGCTGATGCATGCGGGAAATCATTGGGGGGGGGGTATGTAGGGTACCACAGGGTATAGAGAGGGGGTGGAGAGAAGATTTGGGGGGGGGGGGTATGTAGGGTACCACAGGGTATAGAGAGGGGGTGGAGAGAAGCAGTGGTGTGGGTATAAGGCTGTATACTGTGCTTTAGGTGTAAAATATGGAAGAGGAGGGAAAAATGAAAGTATCAAAAATCACATGCTAATGATATTATTGTCTATTGTCCCATCCATATACCAGTATCTAGTTTCCATACTACTATGGATTAGGGATGGGACAATAAACAATAATATAATTTATAGTAATAAAAAGGTTAGACAATAATCGCTTGTGGGACATTTTATATAATCCTGATAATCACTAACAAAGATAATGGCCTTTATATCAGCAGAATGTGCAGAACAAACCTACTTCTCCATAATCATCTATTCCAGTTCATTGTAGTTTTCACTTTTACAGTTGTTTAAATGGAACCTAGTCATAATATTAAAATGATCATTATTTATATCCATAACCTTTTTTAACTTTAATAACTCTCATAATATAATCGCTAATCACAATTATTTTGACCATGATAATCGTGACACCAAATTTCAGTATCGTCCCATGCCTAGTATTGATACTTAAAAATCCCCTTTTACACCAAATTTCAGTATCGTCCCATGCCTAGTATTGATACTTAAAAAGTCCCATTTACAGGACAGAAATGAACCTTTCCTGAATATCTTTAGAATGATCTTGAGCTGTGTCAGAACAAGTATAAGACACATAGACTAGTATACGCCCATGGACCACTATGGAACCTACTGGACACTGAGGGATTACACAGATTTAAGGCCACATGGGAATAGAAAAGAAAATACTACCATGCATCTCCACAAACCTGACTCCTCTTTGACTTCCTACTTTTTTCCATGGAAATGTTGTTCTTTTGGCTATAATATTCCATAGTATGGCATAAAATGTCTCTTTATTTCCATGGAGAATGTTCCAAAAGTCTTGTTTTAACCATGGAATCATCCAGTGCATGTAAAGGAGCCATCACTGATGTGTTATTACTTTTCAAAAAGGAGCAGTGGACTCTTCAGAATACAGAATATGACACTACAGCTGTTTATGTCTAATGTGGCACTTTTATGTTATTGTGCTTTTTGACTTTTCACTAAACTAAGTGCTGTGTGGGACCCACTTGTCCTCGTCTGCTCTGTAACAGCACAAGCCTGAGGCGACGTTTGAGGCAACGACTGTTCAGTGCATTCACTATGGACACAGACAGACACTTTTATACTCAATATAAACTTCTAAAGGCTGCAGAGTATATTGTAAAGTTATCAAATCACCTATTCCAATAACATTGTTTTCATTTAGAAATGTGCTGTTTTTACATAAAAGGGGCATTGTGTAACTTTTCTGGTGGAGGCCAAAACACATGCTTGACTCCATGGAGACATTTTTGCTTTGCCTGGAACGTATGGCATTAAACTTATCCATCTCCATGGAAACAAACAGGTGATTCTACTAGGCCAAGTAAGAGGTCAGATCTGTGGTGAGGTGACCCCACTCAAAGTAAGAATGCATGTTTTTCAAGGTATTTTTGAGCAGTAAAAACATCTGTAATTGAATTAATGTTTAATGCCATACTGTGAAACCTTACCAGCAAAGCTATAACATATCCATGGAGGCAAGCAGGTGGCAGGTGATTTTTGTTGAAATTGCCACAAAATAAAATAAGAAGAATGGATTTGTACCTTGGCATTGATTCACTGACTACTATAAAATGTCCTATACGTTTTGTGTTCTATCTGTGTTTTTCAAACTGTGGTATGTGGACAATTAGTGGTACACAAGGTACGGATTCCTCAGCAGTTCAATGATTTGCTGAATTTAGTCAATTTTGGCCACAATTTGACCTGTTTTGGGAAAGTCCTTGTTTAGAGCACATGTACTCCCATTTTTACCATGTTTGGTCGTAGTTTAGACCTAGAATAGTTCTGTTCTAGATCTGGTTTAGATCTGGTGGTACTCAGAAAAGCAATTATTTCCTTTGTGTGTGGTGTGAAAAGTTGGAAAAGCACTATGTTAGATTATTATCAGGGTTGCGTTGTGTTGGCTCTAAAAAAAACTTCAGCAGTACAACAGTACTTAGTTCTGTCCATAGTTCATATGTTGTATTTGTATTCAGTCAAAGTCCACTTTTATCTAACACCATTATTTGCATGCCTTTATTTTATTTTATTTAGGCCAGCTGAGAGACATAGTCCCTCCAGCGTGTCCTGGGTCTCCCCCGGAGCCTCTTCCCGATTTTATCAGAGTTTATATTTAGTATACACAGTTTTATATTGTACAATAGCGGTGAAGAGAATTCCTTGTTTGGTCACTGACAATGAATACAACTTATAATTCTAATTGTATTGAATGGACGATCTGTGTGTTTTTAGGCTGTGAATTTGTCTGTCACACTTGTAGTTTAAATCACTGATAAAGCCAGATTTTGTCCTCCACTGGTCGGCATTGTCCCGCTTTGTCCTGCTTTGTCCCACTTTGGCACAGTTAGGCTCAGATTGGCTCAGAATGGCATGTCCTCTCCAGTCATCCGTCCTAATGTTCCTCTTTGGTCACACGGGTTTGCCTTCTCATCTTGGCTCTGTGCAGCTAAATGAACAAACTGACTTTTCTATTAAGCACAAGGGCGCCGTCTCCTCTTCAACTGTTTTACACCTGAGTAGAGCCAACATTTGGCCCTGAGACAAATATTTACATGAGGAAATACACCAAGTTGTCTTACATTTTGGTTTGAAAATAGAAATATTTCACCAAAATTGTGTCGCTGTCCTCTAATCCTGTAGTAGTAGTTTTGATAGAATTTCTTTGTTGCCAGTTTAGTTTTTGTTCAGACTCCATGATTATAAGGCCGGGTTTAGTCCTGGTTTAGTAGTCTTGGTTTAGTTCTAGTTCAGTCCTTGTTTAGTTCTGGTTTAGTCCTGGTTTAAACCTAATTTAGTACGAGTTTGGTTCTGGTTTAGACTTGGAGTTCAATCCTAGTTTACGGATTAGTGACAACTAGCAGGTGTCTATAATGTTCCACAGTATGGCATTAAACATTTCTATCTCCATGGAGATGAGCAGGTATGGGATCCGCTACTGGAAAAGTTCCATAGTCCACCTTTAATGTAAACATAAATGGTGCTATCTATTCAATTGTTAAATTAAGGTGAATATCATTGACAAGGGCATATACAATATCCTACCAGTAGAGTAAGCCCCATTTTGAATAATACTCATCTGTCCTCCCTCTCTTTCTCACTCCCCATTTCCATCTCCCTTCCCCTGTCTCTCTCTCCTCTTCTCAGCCCATACACTCCTCTCCACTCTCTCGATCTCTCTTTGTCTCTCTCTCTCCTCACTGCCCCTCCCTCTCTCTATCCCGTCTACTCTCTCTCTCCCCTTCTCTCCATCTCTTTCTTCTTCTCTTTCTCCCTCCCCCTCCTCTTTCTCTCCTCTCTCTTTCCCCTCCTCCTCTGCTGCAGACCACACACACTCTCTCTTACTGCCTCTCTTTTTCTCAGCTCACACAGTCCCCCATCTCTCTTTCTCACCCTCTCTTTCACCCCTTCTCTTCTCAGGCACACACTCCTATTTTTTCCTCCTCTCTCTCTCCCCTCTCTCTTTCTCTCCCTCCCTACCCCTCCTCTTCTAAACCCACACTCTCCTTCCTCTCTCTGTCTCTCCCCTACCCCTCCTCTTCTCAGTCCACACCCTTCTCTCTCCCTCCATCCCTTCCTCCCTCCCTCCCTCCATCTATCTTTCTTTCTTTAGTCTAGAGGCTTAATGCTATTAGGCTTTCTCTCCCGCCCTCCTCCCTCTCTCTCCCCCTCCTCTTCTCAGTCCATGTCCTCCTCCCTCCATCTCTCCCTCCCTCCCTTTCTCCCTCTCTCCCTCCCTCTCTCTCTCCCTCCCTCTTTCTCTCCCTCCCTCCCTCCCTCCCTCTTTCTCTCTTTAGTCTAGAGGCTTAATACTATCAGGCTGTGAGTTGGACACCCGTAATTACATTTGTGACACAAATCCGGCTCTTCCCAAATGGGCCGTTTTATTCCCTCTTCCTCAGTCCTCTTTTTATATCCCCAAATCCCTCTGCCTCTCCAAAAGTCCATTTAAGATTTAAAAGCTCCCTTACTCTTACACCCGGGCCACTTCACAAGCACACGCCGTCTTAACTTTTATTTTGACTTTTTTAAGCTTTGAAAAACATCTTTACCAGTTCAAGAGCTCAGCATGAGACAGTTATTCTTACATGAGAGTGCTGCTTGTGATTATAGCCTTGCATGTTCAGACTGATACCGCTGTGTATTTTTTCTGCAGAGGGATATTCAGTCTGGTCTCTACTCTCTCCGTCACTCCTCGAGCCAGAAACAAACATGGCCGTCCAATCCGATTAGTTTATTTCAGTGACGCATGTGAAACGAAGGAGCTCATTGGTAACCATCATTTACAGACAATATCACATTTCAAGTTTAGTGCTTCTCTCATTGATTCTGCAGAAATCCTCACTGTTTTTCAGTCCCCTGTGATATTTTTTCATCTTTTTTTCCTCATAAGCAGTCCCTGATTGGCTAATCCACCAATCATGCCCATCTGTCATATTAGTTTTAGATGTGTAAGAACAATTCCATGGGCTAGAACATGTTCAACGCCCCCAAAATGTGAACCATTTCCTATCAAGCCTATTTTCATTTCCTATATTGTTCAGTCATTCCCAAATAATTTCTTGTGTGTGTTCCCTCTCTTAGTTTATCTTGTCAGCTTTATTTTCTCTTCTGTCCATCCCCCTCTCTCCCTCCAACACTCTCTCTCATCCCTCCCTTCTCCCCTCCCTCTATTCAGAGTCCTAACCTCTCCTTCCTTTCTCTCCTTTTCTCACTCTTTTTCTCTCTTTCTCTTCTCTATCTATCTCTTCCATATCTACTTTCTTCCCCCCTCCCCTCCCTCTTCCCCATCTCTCCCCTCTTTCTCTCACTCTATCCTCCTCTCTCCCTCTCTTTCTAACCCTTTCTCTCCCCTCTTTCTCCCCCCTCCCCTTCTCTCCCTCTTTCTAACCCTTTTTCCCTCCCTCCCTCCCTCCCTCCCTCCCTCCCTCTCTGCCTCCTTTCTCTCTCTGATGTCCTCCCTCCCTCTCTTTGTCTCTCTCTGGCCTTGTTCTCTCTCCCTCTTTTTCTGCCTTTCCCTGCCTTTCCCTCAGTCACTCTCTGCCCCCTCTCTCCTAACCATTTATTTTCCTTTCATCCTTCTCACTCTTTTTCTGTTGGTTTCAAATTCATTGCTGCTCACCTCCTCAGCTTATTTCTATAGGATCACTTTTAGCTTTGTCAAAAAAAAAAACTGAGAAGGTTCAGGTTAAAGTCAAGAAATCTACACTTTGGAATTGCTATATGAAGTTATTGCTGAGTTTCAGGCAACTGGGAGGTCGGATGTTTTCCAGTTGAATATTATATAAACGATATGGCTCATGCTAACTCATGCTAAAGTTCTGTAAACGTTTAGCAAATGTCTGTAACTCCTTCAATTAGAGTATAATGTTGGGTTTAACCTGTATCAAATGCTTACATTGTGTATGTGCTGGTTATCCTCCCAGGTCACAAGCAGTTCAAATCGCATTCCCAGCCTTTTTTTCAAGTCAAAACAACAAAAAAAACATATATCGCACTGGACTATAAGTCGCTTTTTTGGGGAAATGTATTTTACAAAATCCTTGACAAGAACAGACACTTTATCTTTAAAGGCAAGTTATAATAATAAAAATAAAATGGAGAACAACAGGCTGAATAGCAGTACAAAACGCTAACGTAACACATTTTATATTTATTTAGCTACATGAAGCATAGACAACGAACTGAATAAGTGTTTGGTATGTTAACGTATCATGGTATGTTAACATAGATAACAGTTAATCAGATAACTAAAGCATAAAAAAACAAGCTAACAAGTTTACTCTCGATCTCACTCCAAATCACTAAATCCATTGAATTCTTCATCCTCTGTGCGCTTCTGAGCAACTTCGCCTGCTCCGGAAGTAGATGAAGCACTGCTTCCGGTTCCCGTGGCTGTGACATTGGTACACAAGTCTAGAGTGCCCTCATGCGGTTGTCAGTGTGACAATAACGAAGATGTGAAATTATATATTTTAATTGTTTCACATATAAGTCGCATCTGAGTATAAGTCGCACCTCTGGCCAAACTATGAAAAAAAGTATATTTATATACATTCTAATATCAAATCTTAGTGCTTTTTTAGATCTGGGTTAGGGATAATTGAGTCCTGGTTGAGTCCTGGTTGAGTCCATACGTCCTTACTGTGAGCGGGCTCGCATCTTCACAAACCTGACTCTTATTTGGCCTGGAGGAGGGCCTCTTCTTGCTTGTTTCAGTGGAAATGTTTTGGCTATAATATTCCACAGTATGACATAAAACATATTTATCTACATGGGGAATTTTCCGAAGTATGGTTTTAACTTTCTGTTTCCATGGAATCATGCAGGTGATAGACCACATCCAGAAAGTTACATATTATGCCTTTAACCTTTGCAATACAGTGCAGCTACAAATTCCATGACTCTTGGGTTTATTTTTCACTGTCTCTACTGGTGCTAATTTTTCAGTGTTAACTTGTAAAGGTCGAAAAGTGAATGTACTTTTCCACAGCCTGAACTGCATTAAAGTGAATTATCCATGTTTTCTTTCCCTTGTTTTTGAAGCAGAGGTTTAAAGTGAACATATGTGAGCAGTTAACTGGTTTTGCCCACATCTGGGACACATCGAGTTGTTGATGTTTAAATATTGGACTTGGGTTGAACAGCCGCTGCACAAGTTCACACTCAAAAAGCATTACAGTGTGGGATAGGAGAAAGTAAGAAATTAGGCTGAAAAATTTGTGAAAAATATCTAATTGTGATTTTTCTGACAAGCATTGAGTTTAGATTTGCGATTTATGTTTTAATAATAAGATTCTGTTCAAAGTTCACATTTTAAACACGTACAGAAGAAGTGAAAAAAAACAACTGAAATCTGAACTGACAAACTAATACAAGAATCACATTTCAGAACATGTTTGTACAGATCTAAACTACAGGGTTAGCAACAACAACAAAGAAGATTTTGTCTTTTGTGGAGGAAATTATGGGATTATGTGGCTAGATGTTTAGTCCTGTTTTTTTTGTTTAGCCCTAGTTTTTATGCAGAATAAAACAGGAGATTTTGTTGTTTGTGGAGGAAATTATGGTACTTCAAAAACTGCATAGTAATGTGGCTAGTTGCAAACAGAAGGGCATCTGGCATTTTGGCCAAATCCCTATCTAGTTGTAAGTCAGTGGAAAAGAGTGTGAACACAGAAAGTAATATTCTTATGTCCTTGTTTTTCCTCAGATTGTGTAAAGGAGGGCGCTGTTGGTCCCACCCTTGGTCTGGTTAAGTCCAGTTCTTTGGAGAGTCTCCAGAGCGCGATGGAAGAGGTCAGACAAAATTCTGGATTAAGACAGGTGCCCTTCCATAAGCCTCGCCCACACATGGTCAGAGGAAGAGGCAGCAACATGAGCTTCAGGCAGGCCATAGACAAGTCCTACGAAGGTCCCTCTGAAGATGGTAAGTAGTCCTGGTTTAGTCCTGGTTTAGTCCTGGTTCATTACTGAAATCATCTTGTTTAATTTAGTCCAAATGTAGACCTTGGTTTAGTCCCTGGTTTGGTCTAAACCAGGTCTAAACCAGGACTAAACCAGGACTAAACCTGAAGTAAACAAGGTCTAAACTAGTTCTAAACTAGTTCTAAACTTGGACTAAACTTGAACTAAAGTCAGACTTAATGTCAATTTTAAATGGCTTTAACATGGACTTAACCCAGACTAAATCAAACTAAACTGGGACTAAACCAAAACTAAACCAGGATTATACCCAAACTAAAGCAGAACTAAGCAAGGTTTAAACGCGGACTAAACCCGGTCTAAACCTGAACTAAAATCGGACTAAACCCGGACTTGTATTGTTTCAGATGATGATTTTTCGGAGCACAGTTCTGGACACGAGACTCCGGTCAGCACCTCGTCCCGAAACGATTTAGATGCCGACAGCAAAAAGAAAAAGAAAACAAAAGGCAAAAAGAAGGAGAAGAAAACCAAGACCAAGAAGGAGCCTGTGGAAGACCCGGACCGGAAGAGGAAGAAGGGATTCGGACTGCTGAGGTAAGAACATATGAGGCATTCTTGTGGATTTAATTCCCTTTGAAACATGCATTTGGTGGCTTTGGGATTGGTATTTCACATTTTCTAACTTAAAATAATGTCTGCATTCGAAAACACACTTTATAAACTACACTTCTGTTTCTAATGAGGCATTTAGCCGTTGGACCTCTGCTGTCAGCAATGGGAATTAACCATTAGAAAGTAAACAAAAAATGCCATTATTCCCCAAGGATGCTAAGCTAATAGAGCCATACATTTATTGTGAACACAGTTTGACCACAGAACGAGTGCTGTGATGGTTTACGGGCTTAAAAACTGCAAAGATGACTGGAGTTTTATCTATGACGCAACAATATGGAGAAAGAAGAGAGCTTTTTGATGAGGGGGAAACAGTATGAGTATAATATGGTTAAAAGCTTAAAAAAATAACTTTATAGAAGACATATTGTGCATGCTATATAGTTATAATCTATGACACCCGTGGATCATTATGTTATAATCTGGACATTTTAAATCGCAATATTGATCTAAAATTCATAAAAGAAACAAGTCTGACTTCCACGTTAGAAAATTGCAGTGCCCAATGGGAGCTGATGATGATCAGTGGATTTTTTTCATTTGTACCAAAATGACTACGTAACACTGCTGAATCCTACGTGTATCATCGATTAAGAAATTAAAACTGGAAAAAGAAGTAGATCACAGTTTGCAGTGGTCCAAAGCTCTGCTTCACTTAACTTATGCATTCAGAACATCCTTATTATTCACTTTATTGTGTTTATAAGCGATTTTGCCGTTACCGTAAATCTAACAACTGTCATGCTAATGGTACTCCTGATTCTCAGACAACAAAGAACTTTGTAATTAGACACAGACACAACACAGCAGACTTATTTTGACCTCAAGAGCTGCTTATACAGTGTATCTGTTCTGGGGCAAGACACATTTTGCTCAAATACATGTGAAAGAATTGCCATTTGAACTTAAATGTAAACAGACAAATTCCCACATGATTTAGCCTCCCCTGTGCCTCAGCTCCTGCTCTGCTCAGCCAGTATTGCCCTTGACATTGGGGCGATTGGTTTCTTTATCTCCCATCTATGTGGAGCCGTGCTATCACTTGGAGCAGCCTAATTGAATCTCAAGTGTTGGGTGAGAATGATACTCTGGTTTTCTCTGTGTCAGTGTCGATAGATAAGAACAAGGCCAAAGATGAGGACAGGACTGGGCCCCCCGCTATCAAGACATAAAGAGATAAACGACTGACCTGGTTTAGACCTGGTTTAGACCTGGATTACTTCTACTTTTAGAGCTATGTTATTACAGGTTTAGTCCTTGTTTAAACCTTATTGAGTCCTGGTGTAAACCTGGTCTAGTCCTGGTTTGTTCCTGGTTTGTTCCTGGTTTAGTCCTGGTTTAGTCCTGGTTTAGTCCTGGTTTAGTCCTGATTTAGTCCTGTTTTAGTCCTGGTTTAGTCCTACTAAGTCATACTTTTAGGTAGGGATGCACAGATGCCACTTTTTCCAAAACGAGTGTGAGTACTTCAATTTGCGTACTCGCCGATACCAAGTATCGATACAAGACATTATTTTTTACAAAGGTTCAATTATAGTGGTAAATCTAATTAATTTTATGGTTTAATCTTAGAATACTTATTTGAGAGGTTGTATCGCTGTAAATATGTATAATTCCAATATCATTTTTTTATTTTACTTTAATATTTACCACTTCACTCTGCCGACTGTGCTCCGCACTAACTGCCGAGCCACTTTTAGCATAACAGTGAGTGTTGTCTTACTTTTACCATGGCCACACTTTCACCAATATGGAAATGCTATACCTTTTAAAAGCTCTTAACCTGCTTTGTTTAGCCGCTAAATTTGTTTGTAAGTTACAATAAGTTACAATGCATGTACAAGCAAATAATCGCCAGCACCACTTAGCAACATTAGAATGTTGCTATCATAAACACAAGCACATAAAAACCTTTAAGAGTCCTAAATATTTTTATAGTTCATGTGACAGTCACACATGATTAAAGCTGAGCTTAATGTGCATAACCAGGACTAGTACTGGACCAAACCAAATACTGGATCAAACCAAGTCTGCGTCATGAGTGGGGGAGATGACTACCATGTATGATTTTATATATTAGACAGAGATTTGAGTATTTAACATTTTCCCAACTTTGAAGTTTTTGTAAAATGATCCATTGGTGATGTCTGTTTTTTTGTCCACTATCGTCAGTGTTTGTTTGTACAGTGCCTCTGTTGGTTTAAGTGAGGTTTTGTTTGTGACCATGTGTTTCAGCAGTGTGTTATGTGGGACATGACCACAGAATTCATAAATAATCTGGCTCACTGAATTGATAAACTGGATCAGTTTTGATTTTAGTCCTGGTTTAAACCGTATTTAATTCTAGCTTAGTCTTGGTTTGGACCTAGTTCCCTCTAGTCTAGACCTAGTCTCCCCCTTTCTCTCCCCCCTTGCCTCTTTCTCAATAAATAAAAAATACTTTAAAAAAACAGGTATTTCTGTTCCACAAAAACTTTCCCTCTCTCCCCCCCTCCTCTCTCTCTCCCTCCCTTTATCCCTCCCCCTCTCTCTTTATTCCTCCCACCCCCCTCTCACTGCCGACTCTCTTCCTCTCTGCCCTTTATCCAAATGACTTGATTCTTACTGAACTTTGAATATAACTTTATTAGCAGACGTAGCAGACACAGTGCACAGCTCAATATAATTGCACCACTCAAATGTTGTTTCACTCCAACGCATTCAGCATCAGGGAAAGGCCACGTTATCTAATGTATGACCCGGGGTTAGCAGTGAGAAAAGGGAGGCCTGGGTTAGACCTGGTTTAAACTCCTAGTCTATTTTAGTTCTGGTTGGATTTGTGCATAAAGGAAGGTTTAATTCTGGTTATGTCCTGGTTTAGACCTGGTTTAGTTTTGGTTTAGATGCTGTTTAGACCTGGATTAGACCTGGATTAGACCTGGATTAGACCTGGATTAGTCCTGATGTAGATCTGCTTTTGACTTGGTTTAAAACTGGTTTAGTCCTAGTCAAGTTTAGTTCTAGTTGGATTTGTGCATGTAAAGGAAGGTTTAATTCTGGTTTAGTTCTGCTTTAGTCCTGGTTTAGTCTAGGTATAGTCCTGTTTAACCTGGTTTAGTCCTGGTGTAGTTTTGTTTCAGTTCTGGTAGAATCCTGTTTTAGTCCTGCTTTAGTCCTGCTTTAATCCTGCTTTAGTCCTCGTTCACTCCTAGTTCCAACCTTTTTGTTAGTTGTGTACTTGTCGGTGAGTATTGGCTGTCCTCCTTGTCCTTTCAGTTTTCAACCTGCTTAGTCCTGGTTTAGTTCTGCTTCAGTCCTATTTTAGTCCTGGTTCAGTCCTGATTCAGTTCTGCTTTAGTCCTGTTTTAGTTTAGTATTGGCCGTCCTCTGTGTCCTCTCAGCAGATGTAAATATTCAGTTTAAACAGGATTTGGCAGCCATCTTGGTGTGGGTGACAGTAACAAACAGCTGCATTTAGGTCACCCCTGAAATCACATATTTGTTTTTGCACAGACCAGCGTCCTCTGTGTGAATGGGAGCGTTAAGTACATGTATAAATATATCGAGCAACATGTACTCTCAGAAGGACAAATAAACATTTTACTAAAGAAAATGTTTATAATTGCAAATTGGCAAGACCTTGTCTAATTGTGAGGTAGACCTGTTTTTGTTAAGTTAAGACCCGGTGTAAGTCCTCATTCCTAATTGAATCCTGGTTTAGACCTGGTTTAGTTCTTGTTAGGTCCAAGACTTGGATTAGTCTTTCTGTTTTTCAGTCTTGGTTAAAACTTAGTTTAGTTCTACAGTTCTAATTTTGCTTATACTAAATCCTGGTTTAGACCTGGTTTAGTCCTGACTTTGACCTGCATAGTTTTTAGTGCCTTGACAGTAGTCTCCGTTCTGTAACTTCTGAGAATTGTTGAAATGGTTAAATTAACAGTTTTATTATTGCCCTTTCGTGCATCATTTTCCTTGTCAAAACCTGCAGAATTCTTATTACTCCCATCAGATGTATCTGTTTAGGTGATGTTTCAATAATCTGATGACCCCAGAAATGAGACAGTGATCAGAGGCGCATGCAAATACTCAGAAGTCATTTTTTTCAGTCCTCTGTGATATTTTTGTCCTTTCTTTCTTCCTTATAAGCAGCCATATTTGTTTTGATACACATGGACCATGCATGTGCCTGACTGGCTAATCCATCTGTCAGTCACACCTGAACTCTCAGAGATTCAACAGCGACCAGACTCACATCTTTGTAAAGTATTGGAGAAGTGTGTGTTCTGGATTCCAGGCAAACCACTTACCAGAAATAAATTTTAAAAAGAGTCAAAAATTGTTTATAAAGAATTATAAACAAAAAAGTATAATATGAATCCAATTCCAAATACCTTTCTTTGCGTCATCTTAAAACCTCAATATTATTTGGACTGCACTACCATCTGGCAAAACTGCTGGGACAATTATCTGGAGATTATCTTATAAAAAGTGCATAGGATTTAGATGCGAGCGAGGTGTCCCTGGGCTAACGAAGAAGGCTTAATTAAAGGGATGTGAACCGGAGGTCGCCAAACTTTGTGGAAGAACCGAGACGTAAACAAAGTTATGGAGAAGGTAATTAAATCCTCCGCTGCTCCAGTGAAGCATCAAAATGAAGAGAGAGAGGAGACAAGGTATTCCTCCCAGCGGAGTCTAATAGAAAGATATGAACTTTCTTATTTAAAGCGCTTAGGACAGACTAGAGTACTTTTTCACTAGATAATAGTTAACTTAATTATATTTAAGATTTTAAAAAAAGAAAATGTACCTAGTTTTGTCTAGTTTATATACAAATATATTTTTACTTCCTGGTTGGACATGGGCAGCAGATATGACATACGTAGAGTTAATGTCATAACTGTTACCTAGCAACCATAATGACAACATGGGCCAAAACCTGTCTAAACTATACAATATTTATGATTTGACAAATAAAAATAAATACAACTCCTTTATTTAGTTAAATGAAGGTTTAAAGTGTTAGAAAAAAATGTCTTCCTTTGTGAACTGGCATTTTCTGTGTTGACATAAGCAGAGGGATTCTGTTTTACAACTCACAAATACTTCCTGTATTTTTGTACTTTTCTTCTCAACCTTTTTTCCTCAAACTGCCACTTAACTAATGTAAAATTATGATAAATATTTAGCACAGGTACTATCCCACCAAACCAAGTCAGAATAATTATAAAAACATGAAAACCATATGCACATTAGCTTCATAAAGAATACTGTATTAAATAAGGGTTGCACAATCGTAATTTAAGTTGCAGCAATTATCAAATCACAAAGACTGCCATTATTTCGATAATACAGTGTCATTTGCAGCCTCTCAAATAACATTACAGTCACAAGCTAGCTAGCATTAGCCAACAGTTTTTCAGTTAGTCACTCTCACCTTTTTGTTGAAAATCAAACTCCTAAACAGGACCATGAACGCTCGGATTTATCACAGGCTCCTGGATATGTGCTGTTTAAAGCCATTTTGTATTTTGTGCATTGGGTCACCATGGTAAGCCCTGAAATCGTATCCTTTCTATTTAAAGCGCTAATAAAATTAAAAGTATTATTCAAATCCAGTCAGTTTTTCTGACAGTGACACTTGACAAAAACATTTCTAAAGTACTAATTCTCCCCTTACAGAAAGCAAAGTTGACATAACGTGACAACTATTTATTTAATTTTCACAATTCAAATTTCATCTCAATTTGCTCCTTTGCTAGACTTTTTGCTAGCTTCATTTGCTATATAAAACTGCCAAGTATATTCAAAATCACCTTTCTGTATTTGCCACAATTTTCATTTACAACTTAGCCAGGGAGCCAAATAGATGCTAGCGCTATCGGTGTTAGCAGCCCCAGAAAAACAAATTACTTTTTTTCCTCCTTCTCTTCCACTTAGACCTATCAAATGATGCACAGGTTTATTGGCGTTGATGTGAACTGTCAGTCAAAAATCCGGGCGTTTTGTGGATTGCATGCATAAATAAATCAGGTGATAAAAAGACTAGGCATTTCATCCGTTTCCAGTTTGCATCTACATAACTTCTATCGTATGGAAACCTTTTATGTTCCTTCATACGCATAGACCTGTCTCTCCTCTCACTACAAAGACTGAATGCTTTTTCTAGACATTGCTTCAACCTTGGCATCTCACCCATATTTTCACAACACTGCAAAAAATGTTAAATCTAGTTGAGTTAAAAATAATTGAATTTGAAGGAGCTGTATATAGCCTGCGCTCTTACAGTTTTAGGGGGCAGCAGTAGTTCAGTTGGCAGTTTGTCCACTGATCTGAAGGTTGGCGGTTCAAATCCCGCTCTTGACCTAAAAACTGACCCACAGAATGGAGGTGTGACTCCAGCTCCCACAGATGAATACTGCTGTTGTGTCCTTGGGCAAGACACTTAACCATCCTTGCCCCCAGTGTCTGTATGTGTGTGTGAATGGGTGAGTGGTTTCTTCATATAAAGTGCTTTGAGTGCCTTGAAGGTGGAAAAGCGCTATATAGCATTTACCATTAATAAAGGTCCTACAGTCACAAATGAACATGTGTGTCCTGAGTCTTAACCTGCAGATAGAGGACATATGGGCAGCCCATGCCCCATGTGAAAGATCAGAACCTCCAGAGTTCACTCACTGAGCTGCAGAGGCTGCACTAGCACTGAGTCATGATTGGCTGCATGTGCTGTGGTTTAGGTAGTGACCATTCAGATCAGAGAGAGGCATTTTAGGTTTAAACCAACTGGATTTTAGCATTGGAACTGACAACCCAAATGTCATGTGAGGTGTCATTTTGGCTCATTTTGCTTTCTGATTGGATAATCATCTTGAACCAAAACACCAAATTATAACATAAACAACTTGTCCATCATGTCCAATGTTTCTGCAACTAAGAATAAATCAGCATTATAATTGTTGTCAGTAAAAATTATATTTGATTTGAACATGCTTATTTCATATCTGGAGACACAGAGAGGTCAGTTTTATGAAATTTAAAATACATACAGTTCCTGTAAAATATTTAGTGGGGTCGAATGATTGAAAAATCTGAGCGGGCTTGCATCTCCACAAGCCTGACTCTTATTTGACACGGAAGAGGACCTTTTCCTTCTTGTTTCTATGGAAATGTTGTTCCGTTGGCTATAATCTTCCACAGTATGGTGTCGAACTTATTTATCACCATGGAGAATGTTTCGAAGTATGGTTTTAACTTTTTTATTTCTATGGGATTATGCAGGTGATGAGCCACCTCCAGAAAGTTACACGCTGTGCTTTTTACTATTACTTTACCATTTTTGTACAGTCACCTGATCTTTGGACAAAATCGTACATTTAACAAACCCAAGGCTGCCATCATTTCACCATTAAAATGGCTTTGGTCTCTAGACTGTATATGAAGTCTCTCCCATAGTATTTATTAATGCGCCCTTCGTCTTGTGTTAAATATGCATAAGGTCATCTGCTCCACTCAGGAACAGCCCTTTCAATACATTATCCCTCATTGTTATTCATCGTCTGTTTAAATAATACATGCACAACCACAAATCACTCTCTCCTTTGTCTCTGTCCACATATACACTCACTGGCCACTTTATTAGGTACACCTTAGACCTTTAAATTCGTCTCCAAGGTAACACCTCCATGAAAAATTAAAAAGTTCACATGAGATATTTCTTCTGACCTGTCAATATGTACTACTTTAAAATGGAACTGGCTTTTAAATTATGTCTTTTTAATGATAATTTTATAAGGCTGCAAGATTATTCTCAATCAGATTCGAAATTGCAATTTCAATAGACACAATTGGCAAATGTAAACATAGCTATTAGCAAAGTACCATAACTTCCTCTACAAACACATTTATACACAGTCAAAGTGGGTAAAGTGTCTTGCTCATGGATACGACAACAGTATCCACTGATTTAGTCCTGGTTTATTCCTGGTTTATTTTAGTTTAATCCTGATTTAGCTCTATAGTTTAGCATTGGTTTAGTCTTAGTTAGTTTAGCCCTAGTTTAATCGGGTTTTAGCCCTGGTCTAGTCGTGGTTTAGTGTTACTTGTCATGATGTAGACCTAGTTTAGTCCTGGATTAGTCCTGGTTTACTCTTAGTTTAGTCCTGAATTAGCCCTAGTTTAGTCCCGTTTTAGTCCTAATCTAGTCCTGGATTATTCTTGATTTTATTCCTAGTGTAGTTTTAGTTTAATTGTGCATCCTAGTTTAGTCCTGGTCCAGTCCTAGTGTTATAGACCTGCTCAAATCCTCGTCTAGTTTGGATTTAGTCCTGTTCAACGGGGTGCAAACATGTACACTTCTATTAAGTGGCATTATTGTAGACACCTGAAATGAGGATGCAAACATTTTGAACTAAGGTTGCAATGCACCCTTTTGCCCCCCTGTAGACCCAGACCTGGTCCTGTTATACACCTGCTTTCAACAATTTCCATCTCTTGCATATGCTATTTCTTCCTTATATTCATCTGTATATTCAGGTAGCGTTTTTAAATTGAGTTGGATCAAAGTACCTCCAGAGCAGAGCAGAATTAGGTGAGTCTGAGCTCTCACATATAAACACGTCACCACATTTAGCATGCTTTTCACTTTCAAGAACTGTGCTTTAGTCTTTAATTTAGTCCTAGTTTAGCCTTTGTTTAACCCTGGTTTAGTTCTGGTTTAGTCCTGGTTTAGACATGGTTTAGTCCTGGTTTAGTGCTGCTTTAGCCCTGGTTCAGACCTGCTTTAGACCTGGTTTAGACCTGCTTTTGACCTGGTTTAGTCCTGGTTTAGACCTGGTTTAGCCTTGGTTTAGTCTTGCTTTAAACTTGGTTTAGTCCTGATTTAGCTGTGGTTTTCAAATTGAGTTGGATCAAAATACCTCAGGAACAGAGCGCGATTAGTCTGAGCTGTCACATATAAACATGTCATGATATTTGACTTTTCACAAACACACACACACACACACACAGAGCTTCAAATAGAGGCTTAAAATTAGCTGTCTTACTGTGTGTCAGCAGCCAACACAAATAACACTTTTATGAGGCTTTGGTCACATACCTGAGGAGAACTAATCTACTGACACCAACAACATAGCAACCGCGCAGGATGGATGAGTAAGGACTAGTATTAGATAGGTAGTATTTAGTAATAGTATTAGTAAGGTAGTAGTCAGTAGTTAGTAGTGGTAGTAGCAGTAGTAGTAGAGGTTGTAGTGGTGGTGGTGGTAGCAGTAGATATGGTGGTGGTAGTAGTAGTAGTAGTAGTGGTGGTAGTGTTAGGCAGTTAGTAGGCAGTTGGATGAGAGACTGCTGGGAATACCAGGTGGTGCAGTGGGGCCGCAGTGGATCTAGCACATATTGTTGTTTTGTCCTTAGGCAAGACATTCACCCACTTAGCCTAGTATGAATTGTGTGTGTGTCTGTGTGATTTTTGGTGATCAGAGGGGTCGATGGTGCAGATTGGCAGCCTCGCTCAGTCTACCCCAGGGCAAATGTGGCTGCAATAGAAGTTTACTACAGTACAAGGAGAAAGTATAGAAAAGTATAGTGCCTGACAATGTAGTAACTGCCACAGTAGTAGTAATAGAAGTAGTACAGAACAAAAGCAGTTTCAAACCCAGAATTTACTACTACTAAAACTGCTACCGCTACTACTACTACTACTACTACTACTACTACTACTACTAGTATTACTACTACTACTACTATCCTTATTGATTACAGGTTAATTTAAGCCATGTTTTGAGCTTCATCTTATGACTAATATGTCATGAGATGTCATCATGAGATGTCATCAACTGAAATGTTCGTCACTCAAAATCCCATCTCCTTCTTACTTTTCATTTTCACAATTTTCTCCATTTTCTCCAACTACTTAGCCCCATAGGTTTTGATCTGCTTACAAAATAATCGTCTGTACCCGCCTCCAGTCCACCAAAATCCGTCAAGCACCCAAGTAAATTAGCTAAGTCTGCTCTGCTTTTATCGTATCAACACCAGGCAGGATATGTAATGTTGAAAGCTTAGAGTGGGTTGGCGCTAGCTACTGCCAAAATATGCAAAGATTTAGAAAAAAATAGATTTTTTTATGTAGGAACAGCGTCATTGTACCATCCTCCTCCGCTTCCGCTGCTTTAGAGATGTTGTTTATTTTTCCTATGGTTTCCTATGGTCCTATATAAGCTAAAGATGGTGCAATGTGCTCCCCCAGGCTATCTTACATAAGGGAAACAGTACAGAAGTGATTGGTGGGTTAACATTGTGAGGGCATGCAGTGATGACATGTATTATTAGTGGAAAGAAAGAACATATTTTGCACAATTTATTGCCATACAAGTAATCTCATTTGGATGTATTTTTAGTACTAGTGATGTCAAGATTAACTGACTTTACTGCAAATATTTATGGCCACGGTAAGTTAATTGGAAGAGTTTTAGAACCTATGGTATACAGCAAGAATGTCTCTGCAACATGGAGGGCAAAGAAAGTCACTCAGACTGTGTGTGCAGAGCCCAGTGTGTCTCTATGCTAAAATGAAAGGTTCAAGTCCAGGAGTTGCATCCACTCAATAACAAATCCATTATGCAAATCCTCTCGTCATAAAGTTGTAGCCAAAGTCACTGTGATCATCTTTGCGATAATTATCCGTCGCAGTTTGTCCAAGTAAAGGTAAAAATGGTGTCCAATCCTCAGAATAAGGTGGTCCAAAAAGTGCTCTGAATAAAAAAAAAAAAAAAAATACAATTCAGTGTTTCTTTATTTTGTTAATTATTGTGAATAATAATAAAATTGCAGTGTTTTTCCTCATAATTATCCTAACTTAAAAATGTGGTATTGTGACATAAGGGATTTCTGCAGAGTGAACGAGCGAAGCACTAAACTCTCCTCATCTGAGAGAAAGATGTGATTTTCATCATTATTTATTATTGATGTTTTGGAAAGGAGGAAGACGCCACACATTTATTGGAGTTATTAATTTCCTTAATAATGTATGGATCATGGTCAGTGAGAGGAGCAGGTGAGTACGGCTGCACAGTATATCATGCAAATATCGATGTGGCTAAATTGGCTGATGCAATAATCTATTATTTATATAATCTATAAAAGAGTTTTTTTATTTAATGGAAATGGAAGTTAAAGTTGAAACCATACTACAGAACATTCTCCATGGATATGCTTTAAGACTATAGCCAAAGGAACATTTCCATCGAAAGGAGCAGCAGGAGGTCAATGAAAGTCAGGTTTGTGGAGATGCAAGGCTGCTCAGAGTAAGGACACATCCTTGTTTTTCAATGAAATGTACAGAACCAAAATGAAAAAAAAAAAAGTTACATACTGTAGATTTTGGAGTCACTCAATTCCTCTGTCTGTACAGTTTATGCAGTAATTTACTAACAAGACATCCCAGGCTCTCTCCTCATCAATCCACATCTATTGACCTCAAGGGAGGAAGGTTGTACTGAAACCTAGACATACTGTTAGCTAGCTGGCGCTAATACACAGACAAGCCATCACTCACTGGTCAATTAAAGCTATTAAAACGACTACAGGAAGCTATCATAACCAGTTAGCATGCGATTTGAGATGCTAAAACTGAAATGCTAACAGCGCCAGGAAGCAGTTACACCTCTAGTACTTTACAGGGTCTCATTTTGGTCCTAACATGTCCCATAATGATGGACTACCCCTGTCACTTAAGGTTACGTTAATAACCCACATATGTTAGAGGGTTGTTTGCGGTTTTGGTGTAGTATTAGTAGTAGTTGTTGTACATGTAGTAGAAGTAGTTGTAGTAGTAGTTGTACAATTCGTAGTAGTGTTGTACAAGTTGTAGTAGTGGTAGTAAGTAATAATGTCACACATGTAAGAATGAAATAGGTTGGGCTTGTTCTAGTAGTAGTAGTAGTAGTAGGAGTAGTAGTAGTAATAGTGATAATGATTGGTGGACTTTCCCTGTCACTTAAGGTTAGGGTTAATGACACACATATGCTAGAATGCAATAAGTTGTTTTGGGCTTTGGTGCTATTTAGGCCATCTAGAATGCAATAAGTTGTTTTGGGCTTTGGTGCTATTTTAGGCCATCTGTGACCTGGAGGTAGAGGAGGTTAAGTAGTTCACATGTCTGTGGTAGTAATAGTTGTCGTAGTCGTAGTTGTCTGAAATGTTCCAAAATATGGCATTAAATCATCTGTACATCTCCATACATATAAGTGCTGCAGGACACATAGCTAACATTTTCTCTTGATAAATCCAATGAAATAAAAGTCCATAAGGAACATTTCTCCAGCACCATCAGGATGGAGCTAATCTCAGCAGATCTGTGCATGAATTAAAATACATTATGCACATTCACTTCTGCATATATCTGATTTTATATGCACACAGCAATTACACAAGAAGAACTATGCTAATGAGGACTTTCACAGACTCTCCTTTTTGGGCCTGGTTTAGTCCTGCTTTAGTCCTGCTTTAGTCCTTGTTCATATCAGTGGTGCTTTAGACTTGAATTAGTCCTGGATTACACCTGGTTTAGGCCTTGTTTTTTTCTGGTTTGGACTTGGTTTGAACCTTATTTAGTCCTGATTTAGACTTGATTCAGATCTGATTTAGTCCTGGTTTAGTCCTTATTTAGTCCTGCTTTAGTCCTGCTTTAGTTTGATTCTACATTGATTTTACATTTTAGTCTTTAGTCATAGTAGTCTTGCTCTAAAAAGTACCATTATATTTAAGTCGAGTGTTTGCTAACTGTCCAGACAAGTGACAGAGCTCGCCCAAACTTCTGAGCTCTTTTTAACTGTAGAAAAGGTCTTTACGGGTCACACTAAAACTCTTCTCTGCAAACTTTTTATTTAAACTTTAACTATTTTGGATGTTAATGAGGAAGAGATGTGCTGAGGTGCAGCTGGGGCCAGCACTCTTCCAAAAATGTGAACAAATTAGTCTAAAATACTTAAATAACTAAGGTTGATAAGAAATCTTTGGTTTATAACTCTCCTTTCAGGAGTATTAGGAAGATTTGATACACTTTTGATCTTAAATTACATAAATTGGCGTACAGTAGTAGGACTAGCAGTTAGCGGTAGTAGTTTTATTGTAGTAGGAGTAGTAGGAGGTGTAGGAGTAGGAGTAGGAGTATTAAGAGGAGTTGGAGTAGTAGGAGGAGGAGGCTCTAGTCTGAGTCAAATTTTGATCTGCAGTATTTACTTTTTGATAGGAAAGCTCAAATCTACATTGTACATACTCTATTCCAGTAATGATACTGTTGAGTACTATTATTACACTTTTATCCATTTGGGAGGTTGAATGAAGCTTTACAGAATTTGCATTAAAAATAGTGACTAGATCTTGCTTCAAATGGTTTGGAATAAGAGGCTTAGCTGTGAATTTTATATAGATGCTACGCCAATGCAATAGCTAATCAGGCTAGCATAATGTTATCACCATAATTAGATTGGCTGTATTCAAAAGAGGAGTAGCATATCTCTAAGGGTTTTCAGGGAAGACTAACAGGCTGCAGATTAGTGTTATGAAAGCTGCTGATGTAACTGCATGAAAAATAGGCTATATCTATATAACCACGAATAGACAAAACAGAAATAGCCAACAAGTGCTTTTTGAAGTGCATAGGACCTGTTAGACTACTCATTTAAATAAAAAAAACAAAACAAAAAAAAAACAAAGTTAAAATCAGTATATTTAAGATTTTACTTTTCAGTTTTTAAAATTTGACTTCCTGGTTGGACACGGACAGCGGTTACGACATATGCCATTATCGCATTTGGAATCTTTTTAAATTATCTCATTTGGGCACGCTCAGTTTCAAATACGGTGCCAAATTGGGTATGGTTCCAATCGGACAATGACAACATATATACATAACTGTTATCTAGCAACTATAATGTTAACAAAGGCCAAAACTTTTCTAAATAATAAACAATAGTTAGACCAATAGAAATAAATGATAACACCTTTATTTAGTTGAATAAAGGTTTAAAATGTCAGAAAAATGTCTTCCTTGTTTGTAAACTGTCTCTGCATTTTGGATGGAGTTTTCTGTGTTGATGACATAGGCAGAGGGATTCTGTTTTACAACTCACAAATACTTCCTCTATTTTTATACTCTTTTTTTCTTCTCAACTTTCTTCTCAACCACTTAACTGATGTAAAAGTCATAATTTAAACATAAAAACCTGTCACATGCACTTTAATTGGAAGTAGCTATTATTTTACTAGTGCAATCAAGCTACTGACACTTCATAATAGGGTTAAGTAAGGTGGAGCTTTGATTGACAGGTCCCTGAGCCAATTATATGTGAAATGTGAAGCCCCGCCCACCAGTGCAAAACAGAGCTAGCGGGTTTTCCCCAGCGGACTCAATTAAATCTATTTATCTGTCTGCAAACACCATATGCCTGGTCAGTGTGGGCCAAAATCAGCTTAGCTAATGCGTCATGCTAGCAGTGATAGATCTTAAATGTAGGAAAGATATCCTAGCAGAAGTGGTTGATGCTAATACCGTTTAATACAGCTCCATTTAGATATCATTAATTATGCATAGGGGAGAATCGTGGCTGGAAGATTCATGTTGGCTCATATTTTAATATCTAATTTTTTCAAAGTAACTCAATTTTACAGCAGAAAAAGAAAAAAAAGATAAGATTATGCAAGGAGAGAATTTAACAAGATTTAAGAACCAGGAAGTGTCAAAAATGTGAACTTAATTATAAGGCAACTGAAATGTATGCATAGATAAGACTAGGGTTTAACTGCCATGTACAATGTACTATTTAACAGTTGTAATGTAATGGATTTTGACAATTGTGAGTTTAAAACATTTATATTTGAAAAGACAATCTAAAAGTGCACTAAGGAACTTTTCTTGTGGAAGGTCTACCATCTTGCCTTGCCTCCATGTCGATGTTATTTCTTTGAATGGAATGTTTCACAGTAGGGCATTAAACTTCTCTCTCTTCTCTCTCCAGATGATGCCACTAGGCCAAGTTACAGGTCAGATCTGTAGAAAGGCAAGTCAGGCAACCCTGCTGGGTTTTTTTTAAGCAATAAAAACATGTAATTGATTACATGCAAGATAGATTAGTTTAATGCCATATTATGAAACTTTTCCGGGAAGGCAAAACAATTCTGGTGACAGTCAGTGACTGTCAAGGTGAAATGAAAGAGCTCAGTGATCACTCATCATTTTGAACTAAATCTAATTTCTCTCACCTCAGATTAACAGAGGTTAGGGCTTCGCTCATTGATTTTGCAGAAATCGCCAACATTTTTCAGTCCTCTGTGATATTTTTGTCCTTTCTTTTTTCCTCATAAGCAACCATATTTGTTTTAATAATGACTGACCATGTGTGTCCCTGATTGGCTGTCAGTCACACCTATCTGAACTCAGGGAGATTCACCGGTGACCAGTATTGGAGAAGTGCATATTCAGAATCCAAATGTAACTACAGTAAAAGACAACTCTGAGTGACTGGACTTTTTCATTTCAGTTTGAATTCATTTTAATGTAACACATGTAGGTGGACAGACAGCCCACGGCAGGGAGCCCTCCAGAGATTTGAAATACGATCCGGAGAAACGTGCTTAATCAACACCTGTCTGGTCCCTCTGGTGTCAGAAAACCAGACGGACAAAAGAACAAGGGAGACAATGGAAGAGGAGAGAGGAGGAGTGAGGAGACGAGGAAGGGGGAAAGGAATCCAGGAGCTAGGAAGCTTGGTGACAGTGAGGTGTTTAGCAATTTAATGTTATTCAGTTTCAGATTTCAAATTGGTTCTTCAATGCTGCTAATTATATAATAGGCCTGAACAATTTGGGAAAAAAATATCGAATTGTGATTTTTCTGACAAGTATTGCAATTAGATTTGCGATTTATGTTTTAATGATAGGATTCTATTCAAAGTTCACATTTTAAACACGTCCAGAAGAATTCACAAGAAAACTGTAATATGACAAACTAATACAAGATAATGGTAATGACAGTATTATAATGTTCTCTTTGAGAGCTAAATGTCCCTGTGTGTCCATGGGGTCTTATTCTCTATAAAAGCTGCTAACCCTGTAGCTTAGACCTCTGCATACATGTTCTGAAATGCGTGGGATTCTTGAATTAGTTTAACAGTTCAGTTTTCAGTCTTCTCTCAAATTAATCTTGAAACTCAGATGTAATTTAAATACTTGTCTGGTCTAAATGTCTAATGAGGACACTTTTCCTCATTCAGCCCTATTTGTGGTTAAGATTTACTTTACTAGGCAATATTTTTCCCTCATTAATTTCTTAGTAAAAATGTTCTCATTGAAAGTAGTCCCTACTACGATATAATGTTCAGAACATTAACCTCAATAATGATATGTCAAATCCACAAATTTGAATTAGACTAAAGAAAACAGCTTTTTTCCAGTGTAGACAAAACAACAAAGGTGGTTTTGGTAGACAAGACCTCTGCAAAGCCACTAGTTCTACCTTGCAATAAGATACAATATTGAGGTCCATATTGGTGTTTTTCAAATTCTATTGATAACATTGTACTTTAATATGAATTATCCAAAAGGTTAAAATAATTTTTTTGATCTTTCTACAATGTTGTAATCCTCAAAAACATCCCCAAAGTGGTTTTAGATCTCTCCCAGGCCCTATTTGAACCCTCCTTGTGGTTAGCAGCATGATCCTGTTCAAGACTCCGTCCACTAACCTACCATGCTCCCACACGACAATTCTCCATAAATATACAAAAGCAGGATACAAAACACTACAGCAAACCTGATGTGCAGTAGTTTCATTCTCAGGATGGACGCTGATTGTGCCATGATAGCGCTCTGAAGGGGGAGTGATTTAGTACAGAGAGCAAAGGCAGGGGAGACTCAGAGCGTCAAAAACGAAACTCCAACTATTGGTAGACAAGACCTCTGCAAAGCCACTAGTTCTACCTTGCAATAAGATACAATATTGAGGTCCATATTGGTGTTTTTCAAATTCTATTGATAACATTGTACTTTAATATGAATTATCCAAAAGGTTAAAATAATTTTTTTGATCTTTCTACAATGTTGTAATCCTCAAAAACATCCCCAAAGTGGTTTTAGATCTCTCCCAGGCCCTATTTGAACCCTCCTTGTGGTTAGCAGCATGATCCTGTTCAAGACTCCGTCCACTAACCTACCATGCTCCCACACGACAATTCTCCATAAATATACAAAAGCAGGATACAAAACACTACAGCAAACCTGATGTGCAGTAGTTTCATTCTCAGGATGGACGCTGATTGTGCCATGATAGCGCTCTGAAGGGGGAGTGATTTAGTACAGAGAGCAAAGGCAGGGGAGACTCAGAGCGTCAAAAACGAAACTCCAACTAATTACACATTTTAATATGTTGTTTTCTATGAATTTAGTATTTTCAAACCAATAGCAGAGTGTCAGCAGTCCCTGAAACACAACAATAGCAACAGGTATTGTGGGAGCCAAGTTTGATTCATATAATAATGCATGTAAATTCAGAGTGTTGATATTTTGTTATAAATGCGGTTTATGGTTACATGAATAATTTCATGTTGAGATTTAATATTTGATTTATATATATATATATATGCTGCATTTATTTATTGCATTAATATATATATATATGCTGCATTTATTTTATTGCATTAATGTTGATGTTAGAAAATATCGTAACGTGTTATTATTGAAGCTTTACATAATATGTTACTGTCACTTTAAGAGCGATAGCGCACTGGGGAAAGCGCACACGCTGGGGAAACGTGCTTAGTTGAGGCAGCACATAAAATGGAGCCAAATGGTTTTCTTACCGTAGTATTGTTTATTTTTTGAGAATGGCTTGACTTTGATTACTTCTGTAAAAAGGATTTGCAAACTGTGAATTAAAATTTTGTTAACTCTTTTTTACATCGGAGTCCAGTGGAAGTTAATTTCTCTTCAATAAAAATACACGAGTAACACCAATGGACGAGCGAACCAGGCCTCAACCCGCACAGGTATAGTTCTAGTGTATTCACCTGGACATTTTTCTGCTAAACCCAGAAGTAATTGTGAGGCTGATTTTAGAAGTAGTATATGTGGAAGTGTGCGCTAAAAAAAAAAATGTTAGCGCAGTAGCACCCACGATATTAGCATGTGCCAAGTGATATGACTAAAAAAAGAGGTACAAATGAAAGAAGTTAGTCAAGCAGATGGCTGCGTTTAGACTTCAGAATAGCAGCAGAATGGCATTTATTTTAAACATTAAATTAAATGTGTTTTGATCAGGAAAATTGATGATGATAGCTAGAAAACTGGGTTAAACTACAAAACTGCAGTCCTGGTGCAGTGCTGGTGCAGTCCTGGTGCAGTCCTGGTTTAAACCTGGTTTAGACCTGGTTTAGACCTGGTTTAGACCTGGTTTAGACCTGGTTTAGACCTGGTTTAGACCTGGTTTAGACCTGGTTTAGACCTGGTTTAGACCTGGTTTAGACCTGGTTTAGACTTGTTTTAGACTTGCTGGCGTTGGCCTGGCGTAGGCATGGTGTAGGCCTGGTGTAGGCCTGTTGTAGCCCTGGTGTATTCCTGGTGTAGCCCTGGTGTAGCCCTGGTGTATTCCTGGTGTAGCCCTGGTGTATTCCTGGTGTAGGCCTAGTGTAGTCCTGGCTGAGTCCTGGTTAAGTTCTGTGTGTCCTGGCTTAATCCAGCTCTAGAAGGATGTTCCTGGTTTTGTTGCTGAACTAAAGATAGACTGATAAAAGGTCAACACATTATTTCAATTACAAATGGGCCAATCGGAAAACAGATGTTTAATGATGTCAAAGAGGGCGGGGCTGACATTAACCTAATAAGGACCATTCCTCTTTGACATTGACTTTTAGGTCCAAGTCATTAATTGTACTTGGAATAAATTACCACAGCTACTGCTACAGATATTAGGTAAGCAACCCTATAATACAGTAAACCGGCTTAGTCCTGGCTTAGTCCTGGCCTAGTCCTGGCCTAGTCCCGTCTTAGTCCCGTCTTAGTCCCGTCCCAGTCCCGGCTTGGTCCCGGCTCGGTCCTGGCTCGGTCCTGATTTGGTCCCAGCTCAGTCCCAGTTTAGACCTAGTTTAGACCATGAATCACTTGAACTGTACAAATTAGAATTGCCCAAAACTCTAACCCCAAATGTACCTATAGATCTCCTTAGGTTTTCTTTCAAATATTTGTGAAGGAAATCTCATATTAACTGTACAATACCATAAAAGCACACTATGGCAGCTTAAAATGCTAACATACCAAAACACAGAAGTAGTCTAGACTGCAAAATATAATTAACTAGCATCGCATCAATCATTTTAATTCACAAACAAATTGTTCGGGCCATTTTGCATTACAGCGACTCCACTTTTTATTCAGTCTAGACACTTCCGCTCTATAAAATCACATTATTCAGCAAATAGAGCTATGCGGTAATAAGGTACAGTGCATGCATTAGTTATAGTTGGAGGTAAGCAGTAGACAAGCAGACAGCCAAATATATCATTTGTGCTAACGCTAACGGGCTAGCTCTGTGGGGAAGCGCTAACAGTCACATAGGAAAGGACATGTCATTAGCTTTAGCATTGTTGGGCTACGCTAACACCTTATCAAATTCTCATTAGCGAACAGTGGAGGGGGGTTTCAGACATTAGCTATTTAATATACAGAATTTAGATTTAAGTCTTGGTCTAGTTCTAGTTTGGGCCTGGTGTAGTCAGATTTTTCATAGTCCTGGTTTAGACTCAGGTCCTTCTGTAGGTGGTTCGGGCTTAGTCCTGGTTTAGTCCTGGTTTAGATTTGGGTCTTTCTGTAATTGATTTAGACTTAGTCGTGGTTCAGACTTAGTTCTGGTTTAGTCGTGCAAGTTTATATCTACTTAAGACTTGGTTCAGTTCGGGTTTGACCTAGTTTAGGGTCAAGAACGGTTTCTGGTTTAGTCCTGGTTTAGTCCCGGTTGAGCATAGCCCTGGTTTAGTTCTGGTTTAGTCCTGGTTTATAGCTGTTTTAATGTTTGTTTAGCCCCAGTTTTATTTCCTGGTTTAATTTCCGTTAAACCCTGGCTTAGTCCTGGTTTAGTCCTGCTCAAGTTATGATTCACTCCTGGTCTAGTCTTTGTTTAGCCCTGGTTTGGTCCTGGTTTAGTCCTGGTCTAGCTAGGCAGGAGGAGTCTAGTTGAATTGGACACATCATTAGCTTTAGCATTACCAGACGACAGTAGCACTTAATCAAACTCTCATTAGTGAACAGTAGGGGGTCTTAGCTGGGCATTGTCCATTTAATATACTCCCCGCAGCCACTGGAGCCACTAGCTATCATTATTAACTGCGATGAGAAGTCAGTGTTAGCCTGATGCTATTTATTATAGCCTGCTAGCAGCTCATCTCCTAATGCTACTACTGTAGTTTGAAGGGACACAATTAGCAAATCGCAAAGGCTGCAAAACCAGATCTCTTGTTTATTGTGCATTAAAACTGCTAACCCTGTATTCCGGAAAACTGGTAACCCTGTATTTACAAACATGTTGAAATGTGATTCTTGTATAATTTGTCAGTTCAGATTTCAGTCTTTTTGTCAATTTTTTGTCAATTTTTTAAACATGTTTAAAATGTGAACTTTGAACAGAATCCTGTTATTAAAACAGAAATTGCAAATCTAATTGCAGTTGCAATCACAGTGCTTTTCAGAAAAAAATTCAATAAACATTTTACTACTATTACAGTTACTACTTCTTCTAATACTACAACTACACCTACTACTACACCTACTGCTACTACTACTACTATTACTACTACTACTACTACTACTACTACTACTACTACTACTACTACTACTACTACTACTACTACTACTACTACTACTACTACTACTACTACTACTACTACTACTACTACTACTACTACTACTACTACTACTACTACTACTACTACTACTACTACTACTACTACTACTACTACTACTACTACTACTACTACTACTACTACTACTACTACTACTACTACTACTACTACTACTACTACTACTACTACTACTACTACTACTACTACTACTACTACTACTACTACTACTACTACTACTGCTATTAATACTGCTGCTGCTGCTGCTACTAATATACGCTGAATCCACACAACTTTATATTTTGCTTCATACAGGGATTTAGTACAAAAGCTTTCAACTAAATCCAATTTTCAAATTAAAAGCATATTTGGCGTTTGCCCACACTTTTACCTGAGTATTTAAGTTCATTACATTAAGATACATTACTGCTACTACTTCTACCACTATTAGTAGTAATGTGGCGGTGGTAGTAGTAGTAGTATATTATTATGACTCATACTACTATTATAATTAATATTAATATAATATTTCTGATACCACAACTACTAAAACTACTACTCCTCCTCTTTGTATCTGACAGAATCTGGTTAAGGTTAAGTCCTGCTTTTAAATGCTATTTGAACCTCGGGGAGCTACAGTGAACCCAATCGACTTTGTCTCATTTACACAAACCACAGCCACCATTGCTGACAATGACTGGTGCACTTTAGAAAAACCAACAGGCTAATTAGCACGGGCGCTAAAGCTACGCTCACGCTAAAAAAATACCATCCCGGGTGTAATTACAGCTTCTGCTACTGTCTGTCTCATTATAAAACCACTGGGGGGTCCTGCTAGCTGCTACCGCTAATGAGAAAGATCACAGTCAAAAGCAGAAGTGGTGTAAGGATCGCAAAATTGACCTGCGCAATTAGCCCAAAACTTTACCAGATTTGAATTTCATCATCTGACAACTAAGTGGCAGAGTTCTAACCTCTTGCACAAAGCGATTTAAAAATGTGTTTGGTTTTAACTTGTTTTGGAAACAACAGTAAGATAGTCTAATGAGTGAAAGTGAGAATGCACAGTCAAAGGTGAAAGGAGAGAGTGGGGGGGTCGACAGGTGTTAAGTTTCAGAGCTGATTTTTGCCTAACTTGTGAGATAAATAACAAGGATATGCTTAGAATACACTCATTAATTCAACTTTTTATTTATAATTTGATGCAAATGTTGAGGGGTAAACAAAAAAAACAAAGTAGGGTAAAGCAAAGACAATACAAGATACAGAATTGTTAAGAAGGCAAGTTAATGGCAATCATTTCACCACTCACCCAAGTAGCATCTTCAATTCTGACGAAACTCTTTTTCCAATCAGTTTTGGACAATATTATTAAAACACTATTGTCCAGATTTTTTTTTTAAATAAAAAATGATTGACTTGAAAAAAATCTTAAAAATGTATATTCATTTTTCATAAGCAAATGATCACATTTTTAATTATGCTATGGGTTGACAATAATATCAGTATTATTCTACCGTATAGCCCTCTCAATTATTCTACCCCCTACTAGTAACCCAATGCTATTTTCAATGAATTATTGCTTTTCCCAGAAGTTTCCACAGACTGTATCCATCTCCATGGAGACAAGCAGTTGACACCACTAGGCCAAGTTACAGTCAGATCAGTGGAGGTGAGCCCGCACATATCTCACCTATCAAGGTTTTGTTTTTTAGCAACACCTGTAATTGAATAAACAAAAGTTAGATAAGTTTAATGCCTTACTGTGGAAAGTGCAGTAATATTTCCATGGAGACAAGCAGATGGCAGACTCTCTCCCAGTTACATAGTGTGTCTTTAAAGGTCCCATATTGCGCAAAATTGACTCTTGTGAGCTTTAAGCCATGTTATAATGGTACTTCCTCAAAAACACAACCTAGAGTTGTATTTTGTTTAATTTACACGTTTGAGTAATCCTTTATTATTAGTCTGTCTACATCTCCAAAGCTCAAAAGGCTCTGTTCCACCATGTGACCTTGTGTCATGTAGTGCTAGTTTTCATGTTAAAAAACTACCTTTTACCTTTTGTTCAGTAGAGATTGCCAATTCCAGGGCTGAAATAATCCAAATGATTCTAGTGAAGGTGTATGGAGTTGAAAAACATCCTGTATTACCACGTCTTTTCTGTTTGAGAGAAGAACTCAGCCTAAACATGCAGGGTTTGTGTGTTAAACATGTGTCAATGAAACAAAATACAACTCCAGGTCTGTTTGTGATGAGGAAACAACACTATAAAATAGCAAATACTAAGCAAAATGTCAAAAATTACCATAAATCCTACATCTTACTTAGCCATTTAACCCCACCACCAAAAAAGTGACACAATAATTCTTTAAAAAGCAACACAATATAGGTAAAATTAAGTAAGAAATAGGCAGCATCATGTCAGCAATTGTCATAAGTACATATCTGTTTACTTAATTAAAGCCAAAATGTCCATCCATCCATTTTCTTCCACTTACCCGGGACTGGGTCGTGGGGGCAACAGTCTAAGCAGGGACTCCCAGACTTCCCCCACCCCAGACACTTCCTCCAGCTCCTCCGGTGGGACCCCAAGGCGTTCCCAGGCCAGCTGAGAGACATAGTCCCTTCAGCGTGTCCTGGGTCTTCCCCGGGCCTCCTCCCGGTGGGACATGCCTGGAACATCTGCCTAGGTAGGCGTCCAGGAGGCATCCTGCACAGATGCCTGAGCCACCTCAGCTGGCTCCTCTCGACGTGTAGGAGCAGCGGCTCTACTCCGAGCTCCTCCCGTGTGACCGAGCTCCTCACCCTATCTCTAAGGGA
>KN475423.1:0-12755 GCA_000787095.1 Periophthalmodon schlosseri | reverse complement strand
TACAGTGACAAAAACATGTTTAGGATACAGTAAGGCCAGAGCAGATGGTGAGATATGGAGAGAAGGCCGATTCTGTGGTTTAAATGGAGATTAAAAAGGGCAGCGGACATATTCTCAAGGTGGGGTATAACATATGGAGGGTAAACTGAAACGGACAAAGGAACGACAAGAAATTGTGGCAAATTGTAGAAGTCTGACGTAATGTAAATTAAAATATTCAATTAAAAATAATAGATTTGTCATTATGTTATGTTATTTTTTTTTGTTCAGTATAAGATTTTTGTAGTCAGTCACCATGGGACCTTCTAGCTGTGAGGTGAGTCTCAGTCACCAATGATATAGAAATTGTGATAAAGCAACAGACAAAACAGAACAAAAAGTTAAAAAAGTTTGAATTTAGTTTGAATTTATTTATAACATTTTTTCATATTTTTGTACACAGATCTAAATCTAAAGGGTAGTCACCAGACGAATTAGAATTGTACTATTGCATTAATGCTATCCATCTCTGTAAAGACGTCACAAGTTACAGGTCAGAGCTATGGAGAGTTGACCCCCTCACAGTGAGAAAGCATGCATCTGTAATCGAGCAAATGATTGAATATCTTATTGAGGAGTATTCCAGCCAAAGCAATAAGACAGAAGTTGAGTTGGAGACAAGAAGTTGGCGGACTCTTCACCAGAAAAGTTACATAGTGCACCTTTAAAATTGATATTGTGATTCTGCCACAGTCTAAAGCTAAAAGCAGATATCTTGCAGCTTTGTTCTTCACCTCACCTGCCCTGACATAAGATTATCCCACTACAGTAAAACAATTTATACTCATGCACATTTTTAATGAAAGATCAGAACTGCATTCAAAGCAGTGCTACCTCATCTCCACCTTGAGTCTATGTTGTCTGACACCCTCCTCTGTTCTGTCATTACCACTTTAGTCTCTGAACAGCAATTCTTCAATACGCTCTTTCAGCATCGTCCATGACAAACTACATCCCTCTGAGACGGCGCATTTGAATCGAGGCTCCCGTATAAAAGGTATAGGTCAGAAGAATCAAACATCTTCAAGCTTAGGTATTTCTTATCAAGGAAATAACGGCATTCAAAGTGTGTGTCTGTGTGTGTGCGTGGCGCTATATCAAGCAGGGGACTTCAAGGAAAAATGGGGACCTTTAAAAGTCAGTGGATGCGTGGCGGTTTTCTCAGACGCGCACTTTTATCTTGTATTCATTGAATCTGTAAACAGCGCTCGCTACTCCTGCCACAAGTGTCCCTCTGATCTACACACAGATTGGGCTCAGTTTGCTGCTCGCGTTGTGCTGCAATGGAGAGCAATGCAGTACATATGTTCCCAAACAAATACTCAATATGTATAAAAGTATGCTGGCTGTATATAGTTTGGTGAGTTTGCTAAGGCACACAGATTTGAATAGAGTTAAAGGTGCAGTATGTAGCCTGCAATAAAAAAATAAAAAAATAAATTATTAAAAAAAACAAAACTTGCTATTGCAACTGAACTTGTGTTGCCAGTTCCGTAACCTGCATAGAGGACACATACAAGTCTTTCTCATTCTCAGTATATGGACACACAACAAATTGGCCATCATGTCCAATGTTTTTATAATTAAGAATAAATCATTACAATTGTTATCTGTAAGAGCTACATTTGATTCTAGCTCATATCTGGGGACACAGATAAGTCATGTTTATAGAATTTGAAAAGCAAAATTGTACAAACTGTCCCTTTAATTTTCAGCTAATTTATGCCATTCATCAATTTTCATAAATATATTTTCATATATTTCATATATTTATGTATATTTATGTTATATTTTCATATAACATAAGACATATTACGCTTGAGCCTCCTATATAGTTATAAACTATGACACCCATGGATCATTATGTTATAATTTGCACAATTTAAATTGCAACATTAATCTAAAAAAAAAAACAAGTCCACTGAGTTCCATGTTAGAAAACTGCGGTGTCCAGTGGGAGGAGACGTCGCCGTAAACGTCAACACAACAAAGTGCTGTGAAGTTGTTGGCACTTCCGATGGACAGATGCACATCACGCTAACGAGTAGCAGATTTTTTTTCATTTGTATCAAAATGGCTATGCGATGCTGCCAAATCCTACATGTATCATCGATTAAGAAAATACAATTGGAGAACGAAGTAAGAACAGAGCAGTGAGCGTATACCAGTGGAAACGGGGGTTGATTGGCAATATGGCAATAGCATGCACGAATCACTCCAAATACAACTTTGAGAGGGGAAATGAGAAGGGGAAAGAACTATAACAGGGTTAAATGCACTGAAAAGTCGATTTTGTATAATAGGTCTGCTTTAAAGTACTTTTCAACTATAAAACCACCAGTCAGATTAAAGATGACTCTATCAGACCACAATCTGCTTTGTATATATATTGTGTATATCAGTGGCGTGCGGTCAGGGCAATCAAGGCAAGCAGTGCTTGTCCAATAAAATCTAAAATTATTGTGTGCCAAAAGCATAATTAATTTGTTACATACTATATTCAAATAATCCCATTTTCCCTTCACTTCTGCCTGTTTGAAGCATGGTTGTAGTCACAGTGTCCTTTAGTACACCCTACTGGTCACTGAGGAGACAGCATCAAGCGTGATTCCGAATGTCTCATTAGCTTGTGTTGTCCTGTGCTATGAAGGCCATGCCACGCCACACTCTCTACATGTGCTTCTACAACCCGCGTGTTTATGAAGGTGACAGCGTTAGTGGAATAACTGGAATATTGCACGTGTGGAGGAACATGTTTTTGTTCTGGACTGCTTCACAGAAATACAAGACATTTCTTCAGAAAAAACGTGGTTTACATCTGTGAGAGGTTAGTTAAAGCACACAGTTCTACCGCAGGGCTGTGTTTAAGGTGACATTTGTGATCCATGAAGCTCTATAATAAGTGCACCTGTTTGACCAGTGCACCTGTCTGACCAGTGCACCTGTCTGATCTGTGCACTGTTGTTGTTTGTATCTCTTCATGAATGTATATTTTGTGTAGTAAATGCATTACACATCTGTAGAGCTGCCATATGTTGCTCATATGTTTTCTTGATGCATAATGATAATTCCACAGATAACAATAATACTGAAGGCTCAGCTGCATAAATGAGGTGTAGGAGTAGAACAAATCTGTGAAATAGCCCACTGACTAGCCTTGTTTGTACAAACAGGGTGTAAAATACAGCCCAATATATACAAATATGAATAAACTATGTAGGTTTAGGCTTCTCTAATTTGACTATATAAATAAATATACTAAATTGCAATTTAGTTTATATAAAATGCGGCATTATTAAATTGGTAATGACTAAATATTGATGTCCACCCCAAGTCTGCTTGCCTACTCATAAAAGTCACCACACACTACTGGTGTATATACTATATTATCATTACTGGCTATACAAAAACTCAATCATCATCACATGGTTGTCATTTTAGTAAGGACTGAAGTTTGTTTTTACTGTAGCCTAGCGCAGTCGCTCTCAAACTGTGGTATAAGTACTACTAGTGGTACACATATTCCTCTGCAGTTCAAATATTTGCTGAATTTCAAAACAATTTAATTCACATTTTTGTCCTTCTTTGGGTTAGTCTTTGTTTAGAATTATTATAGCAATTGTACAGTCCTATTTTAGACCTAGAATAGCTCTGTTTTAGACCTTTGGTTTGGATCTGGTGGTACCAAAAAATTTCTTGGGTGGTAGTTGCTGAAACCATAGACTGTATATATACATGGATGTAGCTAACTGTGAGGTGATCATGAGTGCACTTCTGGCCCCATCGACTCCACTTCACTTTATATTGGAAAACTGCCCCTCTCTCCGTAACTGCTGCTGTCCGGGTCGTCATTTTGGTCTTAAAATGTTCGTATTTGCTCACTCTACATGATCCTGGTATTTTTATTTTGCTATTTTGTCCATAACTTAAAATATGAACATTAATGACAGACAAATCAGGCACCTTCTTTCCCCGAGGTCGCTCCTGCTAGTGTTAGCAACAGGTTTGATTGATAGCATTGCTAAGTACCCGCTCCCTGCTAAACCAGCGGTGCAGGTGGGAAGGGGCATTACCTTCAACAGCCTTAATGTCGGCGTAATCCCTCAGTCGTCCAGGTGTGATCCATAGTAAAAGAAAAATTCTGTCAACTGGACAAAAAGTCCACTCCTTCTTCACTCCTACAACTTTTTGTCCGGTTGGCAGATTTGAATTTTTGTTTTACTATACTTCAACAGCCTCGCTCTGGATTGACTCTTTGGTTGCTATGATATTCACGGTCAGAATTCCTAATATGCAACATAGCTCCAAATTTGCCCCTATAACTGCTGGCCTCGATGAGCTTCACTTGACTGGAGCCGAACACTGTGGGTGACGTCACACTCACTTAGTCCACTTCTTTATACAGTCTATGAGTGAAATGGCCAAGAGTAAAAAAAGACATATTAGACTGACATCACAATTTGAAAGCATACAATTAGTAAATCCTAAAGGAATCGCAACAAAATAGTCTGTCTGATTCTGCATAAAAAACTGATAACCCTGTAATTTAGATCTGTACAAACATGTTCTGAAATGTGATTCTTGTATTAGTTTGTCAGTTCATTAATCAGTGACATCTTTTTGTCAGTTCTCCTGGACACAAAATGTGAACTTTGATTCCCATTATTAAAACATTAATCGCAAATCTAATCACAAAGCTTAGGCCTGTAACCATAACAAATTTTGAAGCGCGATATATTGCTACTGCGAAATATTGCGATAAAAGATCATATTGAAACTATTTTATGCCACAAATTAAGATTTAAATAATGCAAGATAATCCATTTTTAAATAGACTGTTTCATTAAAAGACATGAGCTGCAACAAATAAATAGCACAATGTACTAATAATTAGCCATAAAAGGGACAAATTCACCCCTCCACAGCTCGAATCTTATTATATTACAACAAAAATACCCAAAATCGCCTACACCATCGCATTACATTTACCATAGTGACCAACTACTTCTGGCGTCTATCCATAAAACCTCGCACCTTCTTCTTGATCTAACTTTACTTATGTGGTGTCTTTGGTTCTTTTGAAGGTTTCTGCCCCTCCGCATGTTTCCCCATTGGCCTCATCAGTCCCGCCTTGTGCATGGAGCTCCAGACTTCAGTGGGGGATTTTAATTGGCCCTCCACAATCAACATCCAGGATCCTGCTTGTACCCTGCTCCTCAGCCCCTCCGCCAGGCACCACTCAAGGACCGAGGCGCGGGTTTGAAGTGGCCGCATGCCGAGTTTTGGAAAGCGCTCACAGGCACCGACTTTGAAAAATAGATAAGAGCCGTGGGGTATGGGGCTTTATGTGTCTTATATCTATGGAGAGGAATGACTTCTTCAGTGCTGGATGTTGCCTCATGTATTGCAGATAGTTCATAGATGTTGTGTGATGTTAAGAGGATACAAAGGAGGTAGGTACCACTATTGAGAGGGATTCACAGAGGGACGGCTTGAAAGTAAATTAAGTTTGGAGCAATAGAGGTAATGGGCTATGTTATATGGATTTGTCAGGACAGTAAACAATACAAAAGGAGAGCAAGAGTGAGGAGAGACATTCAATTAATCTCACAAAGTCTTGGAACTGTACTGTGACTAGCCGCTATGCCATATTACTGTGTGATGGGTCCTGTTATGACAAAATATGTGGTTAAACATTCAAAGGTTTTCTCAAATTCTCTATGGAGAATATCAAGTACTACAACTGTTATTAATATTTTTCTTTAGGTAATTAATCAGCCATTGCTACTCTTCCATTGACTAATATTTGACAGTTGTTTTGGTCTCTTATGAAGTGTAGCCTGTGATGCATTCAAGTGCAAGTTGTCCACATGCGTTTTGAAGTGTTAATGTTTGAGTAGTCCATGATCCAGTAATCAAACATTGCTACCAATAACCTTTTTATTCATCACAAAAGTCCTGGTGCCCAACTATAAGGCTGATATCAACAAGGCAACAATTGTTAACCATCAACGTTAAGTTATAGAGTGCAGTGTAGAGTAACTTTACATTAAATCTAATATTTGTACTGCCCATTAAGAAGCATGTATGTGTGTCCATATATTATGAACTATATAAAGCAAAGATATTAACAAACTAGGGAGATGCACAGGGCCCTTCATCTACAAGGCACCCCTAAACCTACATTTTTAGCCTAAAATTGTCTTCATTTGCTCAAACATGACGATAATCTGTTTTGATGTGTACCTGATTCATAAAACACTAGTTATGTGGAAAGTATGTATAAAATTATTACTCCTATGTTTGTGGCCTTACACATCATTTTGCACTAATCTCTTATCAGCCCTGGTGTAATGAAATGCTCTGGTCCCCTGTAGTTTTGGACTGACCTGGAGCCTCGATCAGCTGTTTGTAGATCCCCAGGAAGGCAGACTCCGCCTCTTTACTGCGCTTGTTCAGAGCAACCACCTGCAGAGGAACACACAGGCACAATCACTTTCAATATGACTATTATGTTCATATGCTGTTATATGGAGGACATGTATGCTAATATTATGAATGACTTCACATAAAGAGAGTGACTCAACAGCAAAAGGAGCATAAAGTACACATCATATACACTGCAAAAAAGAAAAAAAAATCCTTTAGTGCTATGTGAGTGGGATTTATACATATAATGTACATAATACCTGTTTCATGAGTGCAAAGATTATTCAAGTGGCACGTAATAAAACCGAATGGTCAGACTATCAATATTCAACTGTAAAAATGTGAGATATTATTTAAGATACACAGTTTTTATGTTATGGTATTATTCACTTCTATTAGCCATACATTTACAACTCACTACTAGATTTAGATTTTATTTGTGCAAGTTTAAAATGCAATTCAAAGAGAAATAATTCTATCAATACATGTCAACATATCTCAAGGACAAGGACTAAACCAGGTTTAGAACCAGACCAAACAAAGTCTACATCAGGACTAAACTAGGATTGGAAAGACCAACCAAGAGTGAAACGCACCTTTGGAGGCCAATATCAGACATATACAATCAGTCGAGTGCATGTCATACAATTGACTTATTACTTACAACTTGAAAGACAATGTTCTGATCATTTATACATATTAAACCCAGTTAAAGGTGCGCCATGTTTTTTCTGTTGGAGCGTCTGCCACCTTCTTGTCTACATGGAAATGTTATTGCTTTGCTTGGAATGTTCCATAGTATGGCATTAAACACATTTCTCTCCATGCAGACAAGCAGGACACATAACCAGGCCAAGTCACAGGCCAGATCTGCGAAGAGGTGATCCTGCTCACACTATTAATGCAGGTTTTTCCAGGTACTTTTAAGCAATAAAAACACATGTAATTCAATCAAGGCAAGATACCAGCTTTGTGATATTGGTGGAACAATCAAAGGAGTGCAATACCATCTCCATGGACACAAGCAGGTGGTGGAACCTCTTTCAGAAAAGCAAGTACACCTTTAACTAAGACCTACTCAAATCAAATCATGCTATTTTCAACCCTGACTATATATAAAACTTACGTAAATTACCACAGACATCGTCTGCAGTCAGCCCCCTGTGTGACTGCTTCTGTCTGCATGTAGCTTTGACATTTGGCCCCGTAAATGTAGGTACGTGGGACAGGAGCCAGACACAGGGCCCTCCTTCTATGCTCTGCTCGGCGGGTGACGCAAACCAATTAACCATTCATTATGAGAGACAAAGGAAGCGAATTAGCTGCCACCTGGTCCCACCTGCACTGGTGGCTATGTGGGTTAGGCAAGTGCAAGGTCTGGACGTCACAAAGGACCCCCCGCCAGCGCCCTCTGCTGATCACGACGGACCATAGACCCCCCATAAGGAGAACAGACTGTATTCAAATGATCATCATCTACTGTCAATGGGGTGTCTGACGGTTTACATGGAAGTATAGAAATTTAAATAATGGGCTTGATGCAATTATATTGTAAATGTGTGTGTTACATCAATTAGGACAATTGTCATTTGCCTCCCACTATGCAGCCATTTGAATTTATCCTGGCTTGGGTTTCACAAAAGTATTCAAATTTTGAATGTGATGGGCGTAAGAGGCAAATACACACAAATTCCCTAATGTTGAACCTGATCATTTATATTTGTGACTAAAAATTACTATACTTAATAAAAAAAAATCTGCATTTGCACAATATGAATTTTAGCTGCCACCCCATCTGTACTAAATATTAATGGCCTTTAGATTGTTGTGATGTCATCTGAAACACAGCAATTTTAGATAAATACATTTTTGATTGACTACAGTATTACAAAACAGTACACTGTTGTTGTTGTTGTTGTTGTTGTTGTTTTTGTTTTTCTGTTTGTTTGTTTAAGCTGTACATTTGCAGTGTCCCCAATGACAAATAAATAGTAAATGGTCAAATTTTTAGATACGGCTTTACTACCTTCAAGGCACTCAAAACACTTTACATCCAGCAACCACTCACCCATTCACACGCACACACCTTCATACACCAGTATACACAGACACAGGTGAGTTAAGCATCTTGCCCAAGGACACAAAAACAATATTCATTTGTGGGAGCTGGAATCGCAACGATGCGACCGCTCTACTAATGATGGTTTTATGTCGAGAACGGGATTCGAACAGCTATCTTTTGGATCAGTGGACGAACACTCACTGAGTTACTGTGTTAATTGGTATGTAGCAGGTTTTAAAACTGTATCAAATAAACAAATCAACAATATTTTTAAAAATATTTGTTTGTTAAAAGTTTTATGTCAGTTGACAAATACTACGTTTTACATTTAGAAATGCAAAAAAAAGACTATACTGTAGACCCAAAAAGATCACACAGTTTGTTTCTATATAAACTATATAAAGACAAAAGCATAAAGTCAGACATCTGTATAAACCTATAGTGTATTTGATTAGGTCTATTTTTTTGAAACACATTGATTGTTTTAGATGACAGTGGCCTGTAGCTGCGCCGCCCCTCTCCTCTCTCACTGCTATTGCTCTTGAAAAGCATTCATTTGGCCCAGGCTCAAAACACTTATGAGAATGAAGGCGTATGTGAGAGCGGCGGCTGTTTAGTGGGGTTATAAATAAGAGAGAGAGGGAGAGGGACAGAGAGAGAAGAGGGATGGCAAGAGAGAGGGACAGCATGTAGAGAGAGAGGAAAAGAGAAAACAGGGGGATTGAAGAGGAGGGAGCAGGGAGAGAGGAGAAGGTGGGAGAAGAGGAAGGGATGAAGAGAAAGAATGAATCAAAGAGAGGGAGAGAGAGGGGAGGGGCTGGGGACTGAGAGAAGAGAGCGAGAGACATAGAGCGAAGTGAGAGAGGGAGAGGGAGAAAAGAAAGAAATGTGGAGAAGACAGAGAGATAGATAAGATACAGTGAGATGGAGGAGAGAGAGAGAGCAGACAGGGGAGAAAAGGAAAGAGAGATGGAGAGAGACCGGGCAGGGAGAGAGGGAGGGAGAGAGAGATGTAAAGCAAGAGAGGGAGCGAGAGGGGAAGAGCTCGAGAGAGAGAGAGAGATAAGAGAAACATGGAGAAGAGGGAGAAGACAGAGGGGAGTGAAGATGGTAGGAAGAGAGGAAGGATTAGAGAAGAGAGAGCAAGATGAAGAGAGATTACGGCCAGGGAGAAAGAGGAGAAGGTGGGAGAGAGAGAGTGAGAGAAGGAAAATGAGAGGGAGAGAAAGGGGAGGGGTTAAGAAGAGAGGGACAGAGAGAGAGAGTAATACAAAGAAGGCGGGAGAAGGTGAGAGAGAGAGGGGAGGGAGTTTGATTTACTGAAAATGGCTGGCTGCGTCCCCAGGGAGGCATAAGGACAGCATCATGTTTAAAGAAATATCATAAAGATCAAGCACACCCCGCATCAGTGGCACTCACAGACACTCACACGAGTTTGAGGAGAACGGAAAAAGCCCGACCCCAATCAATAAACAAGCAATAGTGTGAGGAGAGAGAGGTAACGCAGGAACACCAGGATGTTGTCTTACTCAAGCCATTCAGGCTAATTCAAGATATACACTTCACCTTTTAAAGTTGGATTAGTGTCGTAGTTAGAGGAGATATATATTCGGGAAAAGGAAATTTGTCACAACGTAATGCATTTCAGAATTTTTGGCTTTAAATGTATCCATCTTTCTTTTATCTAAAGTTTATATTGCTCAAAAATACGTTGTAAAACATGCATTCTCACTATGAGCAGGGTTGTTTCTCCACAGATCTGACCAGTAACTTGGCTTGGTCGCCTCATCCATTTGTCTCGAAGTCTGAAAGAATGTCATACTGTGGAACCAGGTAAAGCAATAATCTCCATGGAGACAAGTAGGTGATGCACGCTCCACCAGCAAAGTTACATATTGCACCTTTAACCATTTTTTGTTCTTATTTTTCATCTCTGAATGCACAGTATGCTAATGTACAGCATGCTTGGTGACTACATTTTTTTTATCCTGTCCAACCAGACCCTTAATATTTTCTTAAAGAGTGCATACAAAACAGCAAAGACAAACTCCACCAAACCTCAGGTGGTGAAACAGTGTCACTACATCTCATTGTCATTACAGGTGCATATATCAAAAACACTCCGGCTGGATATGGAGAGACACAGGAAGTGGCTACGTGTCTGAGATGTACTGCTCCTCCTGCCCTTCGTCATCCTCTAACAAGAGAACAAGAGATTACCTCTACAATCACACCATTAACCTGCCAAAAGACAACGCAGCAAGCATCAATCAAGCTAACGGATGCTACCCCACGTTAGCGCCCCCACGAGTTCAAATGGAGGTATACACAGACTCTTCTTAGGATTCATTCAGGATTTTGCAGATACACAGTTAGCTGTATCAACATGCTAATTCATACTATAGCACTCAAAATAAGGTCAAAAAAAGTTTTTAAAAACACACTGATTTATACATTTAAGTCAAGGTTCTAATAGTTTTTAAAAACTTGCATATATATGATTTTACTGTTTTCCAACATTTTTATTTAATTTGAATTTCAAATGTATAGTTATGTTTTCCATCAAACACTTTTACACACAGGTACATTAATAAGCACTTTCAGCATCATTATTTGAATAGATGATGTTGTTCATATTCACAAGTTAATATGGTATGGTCAAAGACTGCAATGCTGCAAAAATGTTCAGATGTCCCAAGCCTGTAAGGTTAAACTGGGCCATTGTTTGTTATATAACTGCACTAGCACATCTGTCCTTATTTAATAGTGTTGTACAGTATTAGTCCTTAGAGCTAGTTCTTGGTTTGGAGGTGTTTTGTGATAAAAGAACAGACAGAGAGCCAGAGAGAGGCCTGGAGCACATACGGAGGAAACCAAGCCACAACCAAGACAATAAGTCTTCATAAGGAAACACTGGACCTGCTAGGGAAGGAGGGAGCAAGAATATCACAGAGTATTGGGGTATAATAGAAAAGACATTAACGGTGACATAGTAAGCTCAACTTGGGTTTCATGTTCCTAATAAATACTACAAAATACATATATTTGAAACAATAAACAGATTTTCTTCTCAAAGAAAATGACTAATCAGTGCTTCTCAACCTGCAGTTCAGATCTGAGTTTTGCTCCTTGTTTGGGTTTACTTCTGAATATGTAACCTTGTACTATACAACCTGTGTGCAGTTAATCATTTACTATGAATGAAAAACAAATGAGCTTACTATCAAAATTGAGGGACCAACTTTACTTCGGTTAACAGTAAGTAAATAGAAGTTTTATCAAAACTTTTTGAACCACCTGGACTGTCTCAAGCTTGATTCCCAAACCAGGTGGTACTTTTCTGGTTATATAAAGGTAAACTTAAAGGCCTTGGACCCGATTGTCTTCCATATATATATTCCAGAATTCATAAGGTAGGCTAAGTGAGGAATAACTTTGGACCAATACAAACTGCTTCAAATTAACTAAGTAAAAATCAGGTACAGTGCCTTAAACATAGCTTGTAGGTTACTTTTCTTATCATTTATCATAACAACAAATACAGTCACCGTATTACTTTTTATTACCCACAATGCTCTGCTCCATCCTCAGGCTCCAGTTACTGAGGTGACCGCCCAGTGTAAACAAAGCGCCGGAGAGACGTGTGCCACAGACATAAATGCGTGAGGAGGGAACAGACCCTACAATGGAGAGGCAGAGCAGCCAAAAGAGAGCTTCCCATACAGAGCGCAATTAGCAATTATGCAGTCATCAATTACAATTATCACAACTGGTGATTAAGCAATTATCACTCTAAATCATGGTTTCCCCGCTGCACCACCAGTCTGCCACCCCCCTGCGTATGCTCGGCTTGTTGGGAGGAAGGGGGTGCTGGTGGTGGAGGTGATTAGATGCGCCTGTGTAAAAAGCCTGAAGCGTGTCTGCGTATGTGACAAAATTCAAACAAAGTGTGTCGACGGAGCCACGAGGGCCTGTCAATCAAAGCCCGACACAGCACATGTAGTTAAAGTCAATGAGGTAATGGTAATGTACAGGTAGGTGAGGAGAGGCAGGGAGGAGGGGGTGTGACTAAACTAAGAGGCTGTGGCAGAGTGGTAATGATTTGATGTGCGGGTGAAAGGTGGTAGATAGTAATACTGCTGATGTTTAATTTGTGTCTTTTTGTCAATAGAACTGTTTTGGGGCACAAAATTAGAAATTGTAAAAAAAAAAAAAAAAAAAAAAA
>KN475422.1:24901-36497 GCA_000787095.1 Periophthalmodon schlosseri | reverse complement strand
GATGAGGTGTTTTTGGAGGGGGTGCTGCAGCCCAGTCTGGAGCAGGGGCGACTTGGATCTCTGGAGGAAGTTTTGGAAAAGCTGGACCCAGGTTTAGAAACATGCAGCCGTTACCTCATCGCCTCCTGTCAATTCATGCAGCGCAGAGGACACTTTCACACTCTATACCAGCTACAGCAGTTTATGATGGTGAGAATATTTTGGTCTTATGATATGAAATAGGAAATAGTGGCAATGCATTTCAAGTGTTATACAACCTAGGAGCATGTTGTTACCTGTTGGAGGGACGTAGTTTGGTCATTTGTTTATTTTTGTTCAGGATCATGTGCGTGCTGCTATGACTTGTATCCGTTTCTTCACACATGGAGCCAGTTCATACCATCAGCTTGGAGAGCAACAGGTGCGTTATCCACAAAGTATTACAGTAAGGAAGTTATATAACTGCTAGATTAAAAGATATTGTTGTAGGTTTAGTAAGGCAACTTCTTGAAATACAAAATGCAATTATTGGCAGAGAATCCCCAAGCATATCCTGTAGTCTTGACCTTAGCATTCTGGTGTTTCCCTACTATTCAAAGCATCTACAAGCAGTATTTTGGTGTATGGTGGCCCACATAATCTGAATTTCTCCCTATTTGAAAGTAACTATATTGGGGGAAAATTTAATATACAGATGAAATATGGGCAATAAGTAATATTTATACTCAAATTATTAAAATGAAAATTATTTGTGCCACCATAGTCCCTCTAGAATATATGGAAAAAACTGTACAAGTAAATGATAAGCTCTGAATTATCTGTACATAAATAGATGCAAGTCTGTGTCTTTTACTGTTAATGAAGAACTCAAAGCAAGCACATCCTTTTCCAAGCACTTACATTTGTCAGATATTAGAATTGTACTGTTTTATTCAATATTTCTCCTCGCTTCTGTTGGCATTTTTACAGGTATCTTTTATATTGCATATTAAAATAATCGTGTTTCCTGTAGCTCTTGTTGGGACTATAGTGGCACAAATAATATGTATTTGAATAATTTCATCTCATGCAATTCGTGGAGCATAAATGTCAGTTACTGTCTATATTTAATCTTTAACCAGCGATTTGACCTGTGTAGTCAGTTTTAAATGTTTATGGCAATAGAATGAGCAGAAGTCTAATTTTGTTATTCAATTTATGTTATTTTTTAAATCTAGTGGGCCACCAAAGTCTCATATTATGGTCTAATATTAATGGGAAACACAGATTAACTTTTCTCTTTTTTTGTTCTCAGAGCTGGTTGGTCAAAGCCAAAGATCATCTAAAGACATATCTCCAGGAGCAGCAGGGCAGAGGAGTGGGCAGGAGAAGGTCCCAAGTCAACTCCTTTAGGAAAACTATGTCGGCCAGTGACGTTTCAAGGTTAACAATTATTCACTTAAATTCAAACTACAAATAATATAAACAATGCAACCTTAAGTTATTTTTTATTCAGGCATATGAATACAATTGAGCTGCAGTTGGAGGCGACCCGGTTCCTTCATCGCTGTGAGACAAAAACACAACAAACCAGCACGTTATCGGTTAAATCTGGATCGCATTCGCCTCCTACACTGTTTGGAGGAAGTGCAATGAAGATTGATGTTGCATGCAAGGTTAGATGCTTTTCTAATAGTACACATTAATATGCAGTACTTTTTTGCAGTTTGTTTTATGTGTAAGGTTGGTTATTTTTGCTTATATGGTACCAATTCTAGTACAGTTGCCACTTATTGCATTTTGTTTCTATTTCAGTACTGTAAAGTGTGTTAAAATCCAATATTTTTATTTTTATAGGTGATGCTCGGTGGAAAAAATATAGAAGAGGGCTTTGGCATTGCATACAGAGTTATACAGGTACTCAACTTAAAACACACTATTAACGCATTTTTAAATCTTGTATCTAATCTAACCATAGGTTTTGTTCATAACTTCCTCGTAATAGGTTAGGACATCATTAATAATCCTAACCTACTGCATGGTAATGATGTCCCATAAGCCTATAATTAACAACTGTGTAAACATTAGCACAATAAAACTATTTCTATGAGCAATGTTGATGAGTTTTGCATAGTCATAAATTGAACTTATGAGTAAAGTTGATTATGTGAGTTTGAACTCACATAATTGACAATTTTTAATATATTTTTGTAATTTTTCTAGGATTTCCAGTTGGAGGCCCAGTCTGTCTACACTCGGGCTGGTCAGCTTCTTATTCGACAGAGGAAATACGCTGCAGTGAAGCAGCTCCTAAAGTGTGTCGGAGAATCAGGAACGGCCACGAAAAATGACTGTGACTCCCTGCTCCTCAGCTGTGTGTCCAGCGCTGACAAAGGACCGGCCGATGTGAGTGAGATGAACTTTAGAAGGAAAATTAAATGATAAATATATGACATATTACAGTGTAAGTGATTAGATTGATGATTTCATTGCGGTGCTATTTTCTTTTGTCAACACCAGGCAAAGGAGCTGGAAAGTCTAATTCTGGAGATCAAAAGCACCGAAAGCAAGGTATGATTCTGTTGTTAATGTGTACTAACGTCATATTGTAATGTTGGCATGGCTAGTATCTAATATAAAAGTGAAGTTTACTATTGTTGAAATTTTTACTTTTTATTTTACTTTATTGAAAATTGTAACACAGACCTCTGTCCTCTGTTTGGTAAAAATTAAGCATTTTTTACCTTCAAGATGTTCTGTGATGTACGTAGCTTGCTTTTAAGTCCGCATTGTAAAAAAAAAAAAAAAAATTCAGTGATTCTACTATAGTGATTGCTTTTTGCTGTTGTATTACTAGTTGCCACAGTGGGGCAGCAATGGCTCTAGTAGTGCAAACTACCATTGTGCCCTTAGGCAAGGCACTTCATCCAGCTTGTGTACCTATGTATATGGTGTGTGCGTTAGTTGGTGGATTGGAGGGGCCGATTGTGCTGCTTGGCATCCTTACTTCTGTCAGTTTGTCCCAGGGCAACTGTGGTTAGCAGTAGTAGCTTACCACCACTGAGTGTGGAATGGATGAATAACGCACTAAATTGTGGTGCGTTGTCTGGAAAAGTAAGTTTATTTTTTAAAATGTCTTTCTCCTTGTGTTCAGATCAGAGCCTACCTGTCGTGCAGTAAGTTGCGGCCTGCGTACCTGTTAGCGGTGAAGTTGGACTCAAGCCGCGCGGAACCCCTGGTGCAGGATGTCCTACAGGCCGCTGAGGAGGCCAAGGACTCTGTGATGCTAAACATCTGTCAACAGTGGCTTTCTGAGCACCTCAAGTCTCCCCCACAGCAGCGCCAAGGACGACCCAACGCCAGGTGAAAGGAACAGAGGGGTGAACCACAGCTGAAAGGTTCAACTGGATACAAGTCGTGACATAAATCCAGAAATACTAAAGTTGCCAATTTCTTTGTAGTAAGTAATTTGATTGGCCTTCACAGTGAATATTTCTAATCTATTGAGATCTATACAAATTTGATCTATATGAGATCTATACAAAACTTTAATTTGACTTGAGTGCAATACCATTTGAGAAGAATACTACATAGATTATTTGGCCTACAGCAAATATTGTTTCTTCTTGTCTTCAGTTACTTACTTTTTTTTATGTCAGATGCCTTTTCTGTTGCAACTCTCCATTTATCTGGACTTTTGACTAACACAAAGTAACTTGAGGTCCCTTCTATGTTAGACCTTTGCTTTACATGAGGATTTAAATGGTATAATATCACCAAATTGTTATTCTGAATTCCTTTATTATAGAAAATACACATATGACCCAACTAGGTGCTAATTGGCAAGCATGGGGTGCTCAAGTCAAAGAATAAATAATGCAGACAAAGTGTATCTGTTACTAACTACTACATTGGGATTCTTCAAAAAATATGTTAAAAAAAAAATACCCACGGATGTCCATGCCCATGTCTTAAAAATGAATGAATCACCACAGTGCTTTACTTCAAGTTCAAGGAAGGAAAATGTTACAAAAACACAACTAAAATTGAGTTTATTGTACAAGTTTGTGCTACCTCAGCCAAAAGGGAAAAGCAGAAATGTCACAAAAGTTAAAATCTTTTATGTCTTTGTCTCTATATCTGTGTCTGTTTTTATGAATTGTATGAAGTTGTGATCCCTCAAATGTGCCCTTACCCAGACCTTAACCTAAACTTAACTTTTGCCTTGTGTCTCTGAAAAGGTTGTCTACCATTTTAGCTTCTTCACATTTTATCACGCACTGTTATCAGTATTTTCCGTTTTTGCCAGCTGCACTGTACAGATATTTAAGGGCATTTAGTTTTTTTTCAAATGACACATGCCATGGTGAGCTACTAAAGGGATTTCCCACAATCCAACCAGTGTTTTTAGCTTATTTTAAATGTTGTCTTTGGGAAAACTGCAATTCTTGTTATTATTTTAAGAAAAGGGAAAATTTGCCCAATGTTTCTTCAAATGTATTGTCTATCATCTGAAGTCAATTGAAATTATGTAAGTTGCCTTTTAAAAACCCTGTGCACAACAAGTTTAGATTTATTATTATATTATTTACCTTTTAAATTGGTGGCTCACAACAGGTGGGTTTCATCCCAGAGTAAACTGTAGGGAATTACATTTTTGAAGGTTAATGTTGTTCAGCTTATTTGAAGTTTATATATTGTTTTAATGATTCTGAATTGGTGAGCCTGTTTTTAAAATATGTGTGCCAAAACGGTACAAAAGAAAAATAACTCTGTGATATGTGGGTTATAATAAAGCAATGAATATATGATAATTTATAATCAAATTAGGCCACAAAAATGGAAGCCCACCAGTTGATAACCACTAATTCAAATGACATGCCCATATGTTGTAATCCTAATAAGTTTAAAAATATTTTGAGATCCTAAAGACATGAGACAGAAAAGCCAGTTTTTGAGATGCACGTTTGACATTTTTGCACTCTGACCTTTGTAACTGTTGTCCCATCACTGCCGCACTTTATACTTTATTAAATAACTGTAAAAATGCGTCCTGCACAAATAGGCAGAGAATAATGCTTTTCAATTGTAATTAATTTCTTTCTGTATAAATTAAGATGTAATTACATAATAAAGATATCAAATGTCTTTTTTTCCAATTTGCCTGGGAATCAAATGTGATTTATTTGATGAAGTTGAACTTTAAATGCTAATTTGGCAAGTAAGGTCCATCATGGTTGCAGTTTTTAGTGACATGCACTTTTTCCAGATAACTTTGGTTAATCAGTTTATCTTGTACACTAAAGTATAAGTAATTATCAGTACCAAATGAAATCATAGTTAAAGTATGTATAATAGTAAGTACTTCTACATATGTAGCACATACAATTTCCAAAAACTAAGAACCAATTTCAAATACCCCCAATGTTTTTGCTCTCAAACAATGAAAGATCTACAAAAACAAACATCTTAGTAGTAATAGTCCATTTTATTTACATCAATGTAAACATTCAACTCTGAACATGAATGGAAATGTAGTAAAGGCATGAAATTCTGTATAAAACACTGAATATAAACTTGGCAACTTTTGTACTTAATGTGTGAGCGCGAAAACCATGAGAACAGTGCTCCTGCTTTGGGAATGTGTTCATTTTGGCAATGGGAATAATATATAGCAATGGCACAATCTTATTATTCTAGATAACTTATTTTAAATACAAACTCTTAAGTGAGGAATAGCTTAAATGTTTTGGTGCTAATAGAGTCTAACTTAACAAAACAAACAGCAGTTGCAGTGTCCCAGATTTGGAGAGGCAGACACACTGATGATGTTCAATAGAGCCCTATAATTATAATCTTTGATCAAACAATATGTATCTATGTAAGTGGTACATTGTTTAGTTTCGCATTGATGGTGTCTGCTTCTCCAAATCATAAGCAACTCACTTTACATACAACTCATGTGTAACAACAGAAGTGTCCAGACCCTTGTCATTTCGGACCAAAAAAACACCTCATCAATAGTGGCAATATCTTCCAAAGGGTGGAGAATAAGCCAGTATAAATATGTCATATTGAAATTAATTTGAGTCTTTATCTCCCACTCTAGAGACATTGTCCCATTTATTGCACAATCTATTTTCTGAAAATATTGTGGCCATTTTGCCCATTTCCAGCTCTTCCCTTTCCACAACCCTATCCAAACTATCACACGTGTTGGTAAAATGTTTGTTATGGGACTACAGTGCCCCAGGGCATCATGATAGCTTCTAAAAATAGTATACAGCAAAAGACTCAATAATCATGTTTAGCATTTGACACTGCACCCAGATACTGCCTTCAAAATGTAGAAACCATAAACAAAATGGTCTGGATACCCCGTTGCTAGGACAATATTAAGCAAGTACTGAAGCTAATAGAGTAATTTCCTATTTCTACTATATGGCATCTTAAAGTGTCTTCATCTTAGTAAAATGCTAGCAGGTAATTTAGCTCAATCTTGTAATGCGCGAGGAAAGGACTGAATTGAAATACAGTATGCTGGTTGTTTACCCTGGTTTGACCCTTCACAGTATCCTACAGCAGTACACGAGAAGTTGCTTTTTGCCTACATTGTATTCACATTGTTTCACAAAAATATATAGTTAAAAAGTTATTGTTCATTACAGAATAATACCGTCAAGTGAGGTTAGCTTTTTGCCTGTTGTTGTGCAAGAAACCCCCAAGTATTTACAGTACTGTGCAAAAGTCTCAAAAAGCAAAAGGTTTTCAATGTACAATACACAAAAAAGGAAAAATAAAAGAATATAGAAAGATGGAACAGTGCCCAGATATGGTCTCAAACTTAAGGATTTTCCAGTTTAGTAATGAATGTTTTTTCAATGGCACAAAAAACTTTAAATCTTACAATGAGAATTAATATAAACAAATGATTAGTTCTTTAAGCAACTGAGTTTAGTGTTATGACGGTCCATATCTAAAATATGGCAAAAGAATCACTCAAAACACTATGTAACTTTACCTGTGTCTAATATGTGTCTAATGTGTTGTCTCCATGGAGATGTCATTGCTTTGACAGAAATGTTCCACACTATGGAATTTAACTTGTCCATAGAGAAAAGCACACCAACAGACCAAGTTAAAGGTCTGATCTTTGGAAACTAAATCCCATCACCATAGGAATGCATGTTTTCACTGTATTTTTACCTATAAAAATGCTTTTAATTAAAATAATGCAAGACAGATGTCTATACCACTCCAGACAAAGCACAAACATCTCCATGGAGACAAGAAAATGGGAGACCCACCTGACCAGAAAAGTTACACAAGCCTCATTTCCACAGGCATGGTCCGCTTGGGGCTGCCTTGGTGCGGAACAGTTGAGAGGGGATGCACTCCCTGCTGGGGAGTGTTTCCATTACACACGGCTCAGGCCGCTTTTGGGCGTGACACAGGTGACTTAGGGCGGCGCAGGACAGCTATAAAAAGACCAGTGCTACAGGACCATCAACACAGATCAACAGCGGCACAACGCTGAGCAGCGACAATGAGTTTACGTGTGTCATGCTTCCGTTCATCAACACAAACTGCAACAGAACACAGTGATTTCCGTCACTGAGCGCCTGAAGCTGAGGCAACTACAAAGACAGGAGCAAATGCACAGATTGTTCCTGCGAAGCAGCATAGCAATGCATAGACAACGGCGTAAAAGGATACTTTCGCTGCTGATGCTGGAGCCATGTACCAGCCCGAGACCTTGGTCTACGCCACGCAGTACGAGATGGTGGATTGATATGGTCCACTACTGGCGTGCTGCTGGTCCTCCAATCACTGCGCAGGGGCGTGACTAGCACCGTCCCCCCGCGAGCCGGTCCGAGGTCCCAAGTGTTCCAGACCCCTAGGGAAGGTAGTACCTACAGCGGTCTGCTTTGGACCCCTAAAAGGGGACGGTACGGATCGCTTTATGCAGTGGAAACACTCAGGGTCAGCACTGTGCTGCCCCATACCGGCTCTATGGAAACAAGGCTATAGTGCACCTTTAAACTTTTGCACAGTGCTGTATATCTAAGTACTTACAGCAATATCACACAAAATAAGCAAATTCACATTATCGTACAGCTTGTAACCTGGATATAAAGATTGTATTCAAAGTCTGATGAGGACAAATCAGATAAAACAATTCAGATAGATGATAGTTTGAAGGTTAAGCCCTCCTTTTGGATCTAAGATAGGTATACCGTATAGTTATTATAAAAATCAGTCCCATTCGATGCCGAGGAGCTCACAGCTTGCCTCCCAAAGTCTGCGGGCCGTCTCTTCGCTCCTGCCCTGGGGAGCGACAAAGGCAGGGGCGCAGTCACTGGAACAGAGAGAAGTCAGATTAAAAAGTAATGATGCGGTTAGACAAGACGGTGGAAAGTACTTCACGGTTAGAAGTATATTTTTAGCATATTACAAAGGACAGTGAGGTTGTTTTTTGAGTTATAAAATCAAAATATTTAAGATTTTATTAATGGTTTACAGCTTACAGTTATATGCAACATTTTGAGGGACATTGATAATATACAGTATTTTGTTTTAAGTGGTTAATTGCTATAGCAACTGCCCTAATTTTCCATTATTCTGAAACCAATGGATAGATGGTTTTCATATTCTGAACTCTCAGGAACAAATGTAAAATTGTTGAACTTGGTCATGTTTTAACTAGTGACTCATTATCCCACTACATTTATGAAAACAGACAATAAAAATGTGATATCAAATTTGCAAATTTGTGTAATGCCGCCAGGCCAAGCTACTGGTCAGACCTGTGGAGAGGTGACGCTGCTCACAGTAAGAAGGCATGTTTTCTGAAGCAATGAAAACATCTGTGTAAATTAATAAATGCAAGACGGGTAAGTGGAAAACTGCAGGTAAAACAGCATCTCCGTGGAGACAAGCGTGACAGACACCCCCTCACCAGAAAGGTTACATAGTGCATCTTTAAGACTAAAAACAAAACACTGACCATTTCACTTGTCTGTTACTATTACTTTATATTTATACAACTTGCAAGATTATTATTATTATTTTCCCCTCTGTGTGTTGTTTTCTTATTTTATTACTGACTCCACGACTATCACTATTATTCTTTCATCTCCCTCTGTTGCACATCCCCTCACTCAGACTGTTGATATATAAAAATGTCAATAAAAAATATTTGAAATTTGAAAATGTATTTTATTCTCATTTGACCATACTAACCCACAATCATGCTACAAATGACACACAACCATTACTTGTGCATTTTAAGTTCTCAGTTGTGCTACCATAATATAAAACGATTTCTACTTGCATTTAGTCACACTAAAATGTCTTACCACTAAAACTTCCATTTTTAACCATCCTTCAGGCTAATATTAAGTGTGTGAGAGAAGACATTAGCTCACAATCAGATCACATTTGAATCCTCTGTGTGTGCCGCAGTGTTATTTGTCAGATCAGATGGAGGAGGCTAAACTGCGCCAGGAGCATTAATTATGAATCATGCCACACCACACTGCTCTGGGTTGGACAATGGAAAAACACTTCAAGTAACACAAGAAATCAACATGTTATGTAAGAGCCAAACCAGAATTTCATAATGATTTGAAGAAATACAGTGAATTTGCTTAACAGCGCTTATGAGTCACAGCCAGTTTTTAGTGGTACTATAAATTAGGAGTAAAGACATTTCCTCAAAATAAAAAATGATTCATTAAATTGAATTATCATATGAATCTGTGCTGAGAGCTTTTTATGTTCAAGGTTTTGTGTTTAATGCAGCTCTGTGCTCAAATACAGACACATGCTGCCTACTTTTCCCTTCCTCCTCACTTTGTTGTAGAACTTACTTTTTATTTCAGATTATCATCTTTTTCTATTGTGATATTCAAAATGGTAAGGTGGTCACTTCCTCCAGGGGGACGTGGAGGAGCAGCAGCTCTACCCTGAGATCCTCAAATGATCGAGTGACGAGCACTGCTGTTGTTTTCTGCATTTCAGGGTGAAGGTAGCATCCAACATGCTCCCAAGAGACCATATATTATTACTGACCTAATTAGATAAGTATCAATCATGTAACTTTAAACAGATAGTTCTCCGTCATCTGAGCAGCTACATCAAATAAAGAAGGCCAAGTAGGCTAGCTAAAAAATCCCCTCTTTCACCATGTAAAGGTCCATGTTTGTCAGTGAGCTGTAAAATCTCTGTGAAATGTGAAAGTGTCTCCAACTGAAAGTTTAATAAGCTGTCTATGTGGCTCTCATCACAACTTTCATTCATTCATTTCATTCTTTCTTTTATTTGCCTAAGTCTAAATTTTAATAAGCATTTTTAAGATAGCCCAGGCTTACAGTTTCTCAGTGATTTATAAAGATTCCTCAAATGTTGTATAAAATAAGAGCAGCTCTCACAGAAGACATTTTCAAGGCAATTAATTAAATATAAAACAATACTGTTATTCACAGCCTTCTTTGATTACATTTACCAATAGTGAATAATCGTAGGGAACAGTGTAGATGATACCTGAAGTGTTTCCCAGAGATCGCGTGCAGCTCTTCGGCCACAGCACAGTAGATACTGGTCTGTGCTCCTTCTCGAGGCGTTTTAAGGAACATGGAAAACACTGTGAATAGGATCATCATCACAGTCGAGTGCCGCGTCAGGTCGGAGTTCACTGTCCCAGGATGCACAGAATTCACTGTTACGTTAGAACCTATAGGGACAACAGACAGGGAAGAAGAGATCAAAGATAGACTTAAAACTTAATCAACAGAGTGTAGATGTAAAGTCCCACTTCAAGTTTTGAATGTATTAAAGAACTCTTGCACTATGTAACTTGTCTGCATGGAAATGTTATTACTTTGCCTGTAATGTTCCACACTTGGAATTTAACTCGTCTATGTCCATCCATAGAGAAAAGCAGGTGATGCCACCAGTTTAAATTAACGGTCAGATCTTTGGAAAGGCAAACCAGCTCACCTCACCGAACTTTTGCATAGTAATCTAGTTACAGCTAAATCACAGAAATAAACACATTCATATATGTAGAATGTTTCTGTACTGTACGGTATATTTTTTAAATAATTACCGGTAATATTTTTTTTGAGTATTTGAGTGAGTCATCTTTAAAAACATGTTTTTCAAATTTGAACTGAAGACACACTTACCCTAATTTTTAGCCCATTTTCTGTAAACAAGTGTCTTTATCTAGGACAAGTGGTACATTTGTATTTAATTTCCCTCTCTAATCTTCAGTCTCCCATTACTCTGTTTATCCAGACCGAGTCATCTGTTCAGTCTCCCATGTTGAGTGTGCTAGATTTGAAACAGTTTGTGTACCTTGCAGTCTGCGTGCCAACTCCCTGGTAAAAAGCACATTTGCTAGTTTGCTTTGGCAGTAAGCTAATCCGCTGTTGTAGCTGCCCTGGCTGTGGAGGTCATGAAAGCGAATCCAGCCAAAGTTGTGCGCCAGCGACGAGACGACCACGATCCGAGAGGGAGCACTGCGCTTCAGGAGACCAATCAGCAAGTAAGTCAAGAGGAAGTGCCCTACAAGGAGGGGAAGGGATAGGTGGTGTTCAGATTATGGAATGAAATGACGTCATACTCCCAGTTG
>KN475422.1:6559-24854 GCA_000787095.1 Periophthalmodon schlosseri | reverse complement strand
TTTGACCTATTAATTTATTTTGCCATGAAATATCCAAAAGGTAAAATCACAAATATTGAACCTGATCATTTATATTAGTGACAATAAGCCCCAGTACTTGCTATATAACAACAAAAATCTTCATTTTATCAATATGAATTCTGTATTGTGTCTGTATTAAATAGTATTAGCCAATAGAATATTGTCATGACATTTAAGGTTATAGTAGACATTATTGTCCTCATAGGCAAGGAACACATTAATTTACCTCTATACTATATCTTTTAATAAATACGTGCCTGACTATATAGAAATGATTACAACAACTTGCAAATTCCATATCTAGATTTTACATTTCAATCTGTTCTTACCTAAGTGATTTACTCCAATGTGCATCTCAAAGCCATCCACAGTTTTGGTGTAGGGACACATCATCACTCCTGCATTGTTTATGAGAATGTGAAGTTGGTTGACCTCTGCAAATCACAAAATTACAAATAAGTCTCTGCTTTATTGTCACAAATCATATTCACTTTACTATAGTTCATACCTCTGAGGAATTTCTGTGCAAACGCTCGTATTGAACAGGTATCGGCCAAATCGAGCTCTCGGACCTCCACGTCTGCTTTGGAGTAGGACATGCGTATGCTAGCAGCAGCCTCTTCTCCTTTGTCTACGTCTCTGCAAGCCATGATCACCCGGGCACCTGCAAAAAATAAATAATAATAATTAGCCTAGCCAGTCATGCCAGTAGTTATGGTGTTATGAAAATCAATCGTAATCAAAATCACAATTTTACTGGATGCAATTTGCAAACACAGTAACTCATTACAATATAATAACAAGGGGCAAAAATAAGTAAGTAAGTAGTAGTAACATAACGAAATTCAGTCAAAATCTTTATTATAATCAAAATCACAAAGGCTGCAATTATTTGTGCAATATATTTTTGTTCTGCAAACAACAAAATATGCAGTGATGTCTTTATGAGGTCTTACAATATAACCAGCAAATCCTACACCTCTACAAACATATTCTCTAATGCGTGTGATTCTTGTATTAGTTTAGCAGTTTATATTTCAGCCTTCTCTCAAATGGTATTGCTCCTGAATGTGTTTAAAACAAATCAGTAAATTAAACTAACGCACAATCTCAATATGTGTCATAAAAAATGCAATCAGACATTTTTCCAAAACCATTCTACCCTTGTTATGTCTAGATAATAACTGTGTTGTTCAAGTATTTTCAGTTAACACACTCTAGTTGGAAGCATTTGGGCCTAGACTCTAGAGTTGGCCTATATCAAAGTGTTAAAAGTCTCACCTCTTGTTGCCAGATCGAGTGCTGTTTCCTTCCCGATCCCTGTGTTTGCTCCTGTGATGAGGACTGTCTTTCCATCGAGTCGAGTTTGAGATGTGCACTCTCCTCCTGCTGCATATTTCCTGTTCAAAATAAACAACAAGAGCTAAGAAAGGTGGAAGAATGGCATTCATGTGCTACAATACAGTCACACACTTATATAACCCAGTTCCAATGTAAAGTTATGATGAATGCCCTGAAGAAGACCAAGACGTGGTCGAAACGTGTTGGTAATAAAGGACATGTGCCTCAGATCTCCTTTTTTGTATTCAATGTAAAGTTAGTTATCAAATAGGTTACTAAAAATCTATAGCCTGTATTTTAAAGGTCCTATATAAGGCAAAATTTACTCTTGAGAGCTTTAAGCCATGTTATAATGCTGTTACCTCATCAAAACCATACCCAAAGTTGTGCTTTGTTTCATTCACACATGTTTGAGGAATCCTTTATTATTACTCTGTCTACATCTCCAAAGCTCATAAGGCTCTGTTCCACCTTGTGATGTCATGAAGCAGTAGTTTTCAACATAGCAGCTACATTTTATCTTTTGTTTAGTAGAGATTGGCAATTTCAGATCTGAAATTATCCAAATCAGAATCAGAATCAGAATCAGAAGACTTTTATTGCCATTGTCAGTGAACACAATTCACAAACTAGGAACTTTCTTCGGTGATAAAGTGCGACTTAAAACACTGAATAATAATAATATAAAAATATAGCTATTATAAATAGTTAAGAAAGATATGCTTAAAAGTAAAATAGACATAGAGGTAAATATATACAACACAATGGTTCTAGTGAAGGTGTATGGAGTTTAAAAACACAACGGAGCACTTTCTGTATTGCTACATGACATCACAAGGTGGAACAGGGTGTTTGAGAGAAGAACATAGCCTTTTTGCAGGGTTTGTGCATTAATGAAACAAAACACAACTGGGTATGTTTGTGATGAGGAAACAACAATATGACATAGATCAGAAAATAGCGTAATACAGGCCCTTTAAATGCAAATGCTAGTTTGTTGCACATTATAAGAAACAATACAACTATAGTACGTGATTCCAATTACCTTATTATAGCATAGTAACAATTTATTATTATTACTATTTTTTAATAATCTGGACAATGTTTTAAAGGTGCACTATGTAACTTTTCAAGTGGAGTGTCACCTGCTTAGTGACAGTGAAGACTTCAACCACTACAATACACCCTACTAATTCAATAACAATAGCCTATTATCCTATGTAATAATCCGATTACAACTGGTTACAGTAGCCTGGCTTCTCTGATTGTCCTCATTACACAGACTTGGACATATGGACAGCCTGGTTTAATTATTCACATGGTTTGTGTCTAACTTGGATAATGAACATTTTGCTGTGAGTAAATCGTACGAGACACACGAGTGAGCAGAGTTTAGTTTTGCCCAATGATTTTGCTGGAATAATGCATATAAATATAGCTCCGCCCACGCGCTGTGACCTGATTGGTGCGATCAGGTTAGACGGAAGAAACCTAGCCGCCTCATCTCATCTTTGCAAAAATCCCACCTTTCTCTATCACTCTTCTGTTTCATTGATTTTTTACGGGCCATGCGTTCACCCTCGCGTTGAAAAATGAAATCGACCAAGAAATATCAAAATCTGTGCGCAATAGCAAACCACTGCCTTTGTAATCCTTAAAATAATGGCATAATCTTTGCACTATGATGCCCTGACAGTAGCCAACCCATCCATGACGTGTTTGGACATTGCATTTCTCAGTAAATATCCAAAATAGCGAGTGGCACTCACCTGATTTGCGCTGAAAATGTTATGGCTAAAAACACGCACACGACGATGCTCGCTAAAATACATAAAAGCAACATAATGGAAAGGATAATTATGGAGCTCTCCGTCTCTACTGCCTCAGTCCTTCTCTGGAGGCAGAACAGCTGATGTCAAAGCATAAAGCAGTGTGTGAAAGATACCCCGCGCTGCATCATGGGATTGTAGTCTTTCTATCTAGGTTGCACTAGATTATTAACTAACCATAAGCAACTTAATATCAATCTCATTTTTAAAAATTGTAACTTGTGTATAAAGCCGTTAATATGAGGTATGTATATGCAATAAAACAGAATGTATTTAAAATGCGAATGTTATAAAAACTACATTTACAGAAATCCTTAAGAAGTCCAGTCAGCGCCAAAACAAAAATCTAATAATATTGGCCTAGGCTTTAAAATACCATGACAAAATTAAACAACAGGGCAGATTCATTCGTCTTTTTGCATTTCGAATACACACAACTTTCGTAGGGATAAAATTATTGCCAATAAATAAATAAAATGTATTTTTATTTAGGCAGTATGGAGACACCTTATCACGAGGTCCATCATAAGGAAGTCCCGGGCATCTGATTAAAACCAAAGCAAAACTACTTGATCTGCAGTTTTAATTGCTTTTACTCGTGTATGCTGTTGTAATAATAATAGTTTTGGATACAAATTATTAAAAAATGTCGTCCGAAGAGTGTGAGAAGCTACACGAAATGTACAGATGTTTGTACGACGAGCTAAAGCTGCTACCAGAGAGAGCTCTCAAATGTCAAGGAGGTAAACAGTCCCATTACTGTGGTATTATATTATCGTTATAGTATTATGAACTATGTGATTCCATGCTCTTCTTTGATAACATTGTAATTTTACCTTTAAATTTTTATAGAGGAGAGGAAGAGGCTGATCAGAGTTTTTGATGAGAGGCAAGGGGAGGCTGAAGAAGTGGTGAGCATCAGTGTTGATTTTTGTCTTTATACCTCTTGTTACCATTTAATACGAACTGTAATTACTGTCTTTAACTATAATCACTGCTCTATTGATCATTAGTCCATCAACTATATGTTAGTGTATCAATCAGCCCATAGCATACTGTAATTATATCCCACTTTACTACTGATACCTTAATACAATATAAAAACGTGATGTTTAAAGTTTAAACTACCCCATAGACCAATTACATTTATAAATTAACTTCTCTATGACTTAACTGTGTACATGAGTTATTACGTTTTTCTTCTGTCATAGTTACAAGGCATGGAGGACGAGCTGCGTGGGGCCCCTCCATCATTTCGAAATGCCATGAACACAAAGTTGCGCATTTATCGACGAGATCTGGCCAAACTACAGCGTGAAATGAAGAATAACTCCTCCCACCTGACGACAGAAGGAAGCAACTACGGCATCTACTCATCACAAAACCAGCACAGTGTAAGTGTTACCAATACAACATAGGACTAGGAATGAGAACATCAAATGGACAGCTCATGGAAGGTGCTCTAGAGATGAAGACTCTAAATCTCAGTTTGTTGTCTCTTTCTTAGGCATGTACAAGGGAGGGATAGTAAATAATGGTTTCAATGATGCTGAGACTAGAGCTGCCAGATGAGAGGCCTAGTGCAAAAATGAATGTTTTTTGAATGTGAAATAGGACATTGAGTTAATACTTGTCACTGTAAGTCATGTAAGGGTATAGTTAAAGCAAAAGTAAGCATTTAACTGAATATCTAGCCAACGATGAACAACCAAATTCTCAGGGATCAGTGGCTATGTTTACATGCATGCCAAAATACTGATCTTTATCTGATTTCTGGAGTTATCAGATTATTGACATGTCAACAGTTCTGATGTGGGTTATCTAATTTCTTTCTGATTATTCACACCTGTGCGGGTCCTGACAGGGACAACTATGCAAAGAAAAAATTGTGAATGTATCCAATGTAATGATTTTTTGTTTTTTGCACAGACACACTTACAGTCCCAGAGAGCATTGCTCCTGCAGGGAACTGAGTCTCTAAACAATGCCACTCAGAGCATCGAACGCAGCCAACGCATCGCCGTGGAAACAGAGCAGATCGGCACTGATATCATTGAGGAGCTGGGAGAACAGAGGGAACAGCTGGACCGAACAAGGGACAGAGTAAGTCAGCTCTAAATTAAGCACATTGTGCAGTTAGAATATGTAAGAGAAGAAAATAAGATGCAGAGGGGGATTGCTACTTCATTGTACTTGCTTTTCGAGCAAAGAAATTTATGTTAAGATTGTAAATGTAGCGCACTGGTCACAAAATAAGTAGGCATCTTATGTAAAACCTCCTAAACCAAATGAATATACACATTACTTTATGCTAGAAGGCCATTTTTCAGTTTTTGTCACTTAAAGCAAAGCAAAGGAAAGTTAAAACTAAATGTGAACAGCATTTCTTTACTATAACCATAATCTACAATGTTAATTTTACAATATATGTTTTGTGATAGAGTCTTTTAATGACCTTGTCTGTTTTTTGCAGCTTGTAAACACAGGTGAAAACCTTACTCGAAGCAGAAAAATTCTGCGCAACATGGCACGACGGTAAGCTATCTCATCTTTTATCCGTAGTGTTCAAGTAAACAAACTTTAAATGTGTTTTTTTTTCTTTTTTTTATTGCAGGCTTGTGACAAACAAGTTGTTATTGGGCATTATTATTCTGATGGAGCTGGCCATTTTGGGAGCTGTTGTATATCTCAGATTTTTCAGAAAATAGGACTCACTCGGCAGTAAAGATGGACCTTGAGTCTCTGCAGTAGCAATAATACTGTTTCATTTCCTGCATGAGGACAGTGAAATAGTTTTGGACTGTTGAAGAATTGTCCAGACAAAAGAACAGACTGGTGAAGCATGAAACTATCCAAAACTGTAATCTTAAATGCACACTGTTTATAATGGAAGAATTTTCGGGACATTTTTAGTTTTGAAGAGATTACTGATTTTATTCTCACTCTTCCTCTTATGGTGGATACTGCAGTGCTGGTGTCAAATTTGTTTTCCTTTTTTGAGTTACCCAACACTATTGTACTGTGGTATTATGAATGAATGATGATGTAATGCCACAAACACTGGGTCTATTTTTGAAGCGTACTTTTAGATGAATGTCAGAAACGTGACTGTGAATAACCAATGGAAACTAATAATAGAACTGCAGTGTTTTTCTACATATATGACATTATGACGAGGCAACTATGAGTGAGTGGTAAGTAATTAACTATTGGGGGAAGGTCAGGGTAGACACCAGCTTTTAATAAGTTAAGCTCTGAAAATTTAACCTCACTATAGAAAACATAGCTTTTTATTGCAACAAATTCAACTTCAAGATGCACTATGGAACTTTTCTGCCATCTGCTTGTTTCTATGGAGATCTTGCTTAGCCTGGAATATTCCACCGTATGGCATTACACTTGCATTTATTCAATTGCAGGTGTCGTATTGCTTAAAAAAATGTCTTATAAAAGATTCTGAATGGGCGCACCTCTCCACAGATCTGACCTGTAACTTGGCCTGGTGGCGTCACCAGCTTGTCTCAATGGAGGTAAATACTTTTTATGGAACATTTCAGACAAAGCAGTAACATCTCCATGGAGACAAGCATTTGGCAAATCCATCACCAGAAAAATTACATAATGCACTTTTTAATATGAATTCTGATTGTTGTGTATGGGGCTGTATTTTGCACAGGTGGTCATATTGTTATATCTGATCAGTGAATTTATCTACTGTAAAATCCATAAACCATTTTACAGCCAACTTTGCCTTTGTCCAATGATTAAATCTTAATTATGTAACTCCAGTATTCTTGGTGTCTGTATACATTTAGAAAGAGGCCCCAAAAGCCAAACAGACCAAAGTCGACAAAAACATCCTGAGTGAAGCTGACGTCAGAGCGGGCAGCGGTCCAGTCTAGGTTAGTGCTGGTCAAACAACATCTGTTACTACGGAGTTAATTCTCAAATAAAAGCCGATAAATCTGTTTTCAGTGCGGCTTTCTTGAAGTGCCACATCTGCCACTGTTTTCATGCTATAGAGAAAACATGCTTTCTTGGCCTGATGCTGGTAGTGGTGGTTAGTGGTTAGATGCTGGTTAGGGATGGGCGACACCAATGATCCAATACCAAGTAATTACATGGCAAATACCACGATATCAAGCCAATACCAATGAGTTTCGTATTAAAATGCATTGAAATTCCTCTACTATAATGAATTCTACCTTGATGTCATTATCTTTCTCCATCCCTGCTCAAACTGATTTAAATTCTAAATATATGTGCAGATTAACTACATTATTAACAATGTATCTTCAAATTTGACTTTTTTTTTAAAGTATCAATGTGTTTGCATGAGAATTGATACTTTTCAATCAGTCAACAGGTCAATATTTTGTATCACTACCGGATATTTGGTATCGCTACTGGATACAAAAACAGTCACCTGATACTGTATGGAGGTGTGGTCCTAGAATGGTATGAAATGATGTTTGATTGGTTTATTATTGAAATGAAAACAAAGATGAAGACTGATAAAATATTATAGCATTTATGGAAGACCAAAATATAAACAGTAGTCACAAGAGGTATCAATGCTGTGGCTACATTATTTTGAAAACATTAAATTAAAATAACAAAATATAACACAGCTGTTAAATCAAAATTAGGTATTAATTAATACTGTTCATCTGTTTTTCTATATGCTATTGATAAAATACAAAAGTAAACTCTAAAGAAATATCACAGCTGGTCCAAAAGTGCAACACATTTCAATATCATTATTTCTAACTGGCACAACAGGGTCTAATCAAGTATGGCTCCATCTTCACTGCAGTCAGCGCACTATAAAACAGTCCTTTGAGTAACACTATGAGTCAGTGACATCTTTTACAAGCTTCCCTTTAAATGAACACACAATAAATATGTGGCAGCTGTGAGGTCTAACACTTACAGTACATCATACAGCAAAATAAGTTAGTTGAAGAAATGACAAATCCCCCATTAATAATAGTAATGTAACAATGCACATGGAGCCACTTAAATATACAGTGAAAAGTTACATACTGCACCTTTAACACTATTGCTGGTTGTTGCATTAAGAGAAACTTTTTGTACAGGTTGTCATATTGTTATACCTGATTAGTGTATTTCTCTAGTGTAAAATTCTTAAACCATAGTTACAGACATACTACTTTGCCTTTGAGCAATGATCTTACATATGTAACTCCAGTGTTCTTGGTGTCTGTATATAAAAAGATGGTTACTTAAATATACAGTACAAATGCATAATTTAACGTTCAAACAGCATAAAACCATGGTGCAGCAGTACATTTAGTAGTTCACCTGTTTTGCACCCCAAAAGTTGTTTAGGCATAGCTGGAGTGAGCCCGGAGTGGATTAAGATTAGGATTGATTTGTGACTTTATTGCGTTGTTACATCCTTCTTGTTACTCATTCACAACATATTTGAGAAGTCTTTTCACATAAAAGTACAGTTTAGTTTTAGTTCAGTCTATGCAGTCTCTGGTTGTGGAATGCTCAGGGACATTGCAGTTTGTTTATCTCCTAAAGTCTGAGCTGTTCTGTGTCCTCTGCATTCACGGCGGGGGTCTCGTGGAGGGGGCCGTGAGCGCCCTCTCTCTCACGGCGGGGATCTCGGATAGGGGACCGTGAGCGCCCTCTCTCGTCTGCCCCAGGGATGACGCGATGACGTCCACGGCTAAAGACGCAGTGGCCTCGATGGCTTCAGGAGTCGCGCCCAGAATAGGGTTCACTTCCACAAGGTCCATGGCAGACAGCAGGCCTAGTTAGAGAAAAGAAAAACATCAGACATCCACACATTAGGGTAATACTTATGGGATATTTGTTATAATTAATAAGGGTGGAACAAGACTAAATTTTCACACAAGACTTGAGATGGGGTCCACAAGAACGAGACATTCTATGTCATTCGATGTCATTCTATTTCACTAGCACCAGCACTTAAACCCTTTTTGTACAACCCAAATGTAAACACAGGGAAAAAAAATCTCACAAGATCATTTTTCCCAATCTTCAGGCAATTTTGTTTGAGATCTTGTGGCATGAGGTATTGTCCTACCACTAATTATTAAATGTCATCAAAATCACAAAATATATATTCTCCTTGTTAATTTTGTTACAATACTTAAATTTCAAACTGGGAATACCTTACAAAGGCAATGTCTTTGTCCAAATAAAAAAATACTACCGGTAGTTAATATTCATTAAAGTCAATTATTTATCTGTCAGACAATCTGATTAGTTAGAGCGGCTATCATTTACGAGTACTTTTCACACTTCAGTGTGTAACATTAGAGAGACTGTCCTGGGCTTGAGATGCATTATAAATAACTATGGAGTGAATTTCTAATGGGCATTTTTATTTTGCGTGATCCTAATTACTTTTCTTACGCTGTCTCATTTTGCAAACATGTTTTTAATGCTATAGTGTTATTTATAGGCTCTCCCTTTACCTGTGTTATGTATTTCCTCTGTGATGTAGATGCCCTCTCTGTAGGTTAAACCCCCATTCACCGGGGTCCCGGTGGCAGGAGCAAGGGTAGGGTCAAACGCATCAATGTCAAAACTCAGGTGGATCGGACGCTGTTGTCTGTTAAGATTAAGGACAGAATTCAGATAAGAGTAAGATAACAGTTTGTTTTTTTAAGTACAGTGTAGTGATAGTGATAATGAATAGTATTATTTTAACATACCTGCCCAGAAGATTATCAAGAGTGACCTCCATGACTCTTTGGATGCCAAGTCTGTCAATGTCTCTCATGGAGAAGTACTGAATGCCAAGGTTTTTCAATATGTGACTGTAATATAAAAAGTTATGTTTAACCTAATGTGCCCAATATGTCAAACTAATTTAATCAGTATGACAGAAGTGTATGTACTTACTGCTCCCCAGGGTCGACATCTCTCAATCCAATGTACACTATGTCTCTTGAGGTAAGGAACGGTTTCATCCACCCAAATCCGGGCAGATCTGGGACCTTTGGGAAAGTCAAAGAAGACAGTTTTACAATTGGACTTCAACCTTAAAATATGCTATAAAAAACACATTTTTATAATAGTATTGATTTCATGATTAGATTAATCAGGTTATGTCGAGATATTTTGTATTTTTGGGAAACCAATGTTAAATGCAAAGTGTAGTCCTGATACTAAAATTACAAACTAGATTATGACACCAAGGAAATGGCTCATTACCAACACTTTTTTAATCAGCCAATGTTCAACCCAAAATGGTTGTTGTTAACATGTGGTCTTTTACTTGTTCTGTTATACACTACCTGTCAAAAGTTTGGACCCTCTCATTCAATGTTTTTTTTCTTTATGTTTACTACCTTCTACATTTTAAATACATACGGACATCAAATATATGAAGCAAATTATATTGAATTATGTAGTAAACAAAAAAGTTTAAATACAATTAAATAAAGTTAGTTATCAGTTATTTATCTTTTTTCTTTGCTACATAATTCCATACATCTTACTTCATATATTTGATGTCTTCTGTATGTATATAAAAGTAGATGTTTACTACTGTAGAAAGTAGTAAACATAAAGAAAAAAAAACAAAACACTGAATGAGAGGGTGTGTCTAAACATTTGATTGGTAGTGTAGAGCCGGATCATTCTAAATCTATCAAGGAAATTTTGCCCCATTTGAGATTTTTTTTTTTTTTTTCAGAAGAAAAAAAGTAGTATTGGTTATATTTGGGTATTGATTATTTTGAGAATAGTAAGCAATTAAGTAGGTCTGTAGTCAACTAAAGAAATTATTGGTCAACTAAAGACAAGTCCTGCAGATCGATTAGACAACTAAAAAGGAGGTGTGGCAAAAGCTTTCAAAACTATAACAAGCTGTACTCACAAGGCTACACCTGCACGGGAATTCATGCAAAAACAACTATTTATGCAGAAAAAAAGTATTAGGAAACAACAATGCTATTGTCCCTTATAAATCTTTATAATGTAAATAAAATGATTAGTTGACTAATACAAATTTTGGTCGACTAAGCCTCCATTGACCGATTAATGAACTAAACGACTAAAGGCCCACAGCCCTACAATTAAGTGTTATTTCTTGACTGATGAAGGACCATAAACAATAACGAGAATCTGACCCAAGTCATTTCATCTGTGCTGTTGTCTCACCTTGTTTTGCAGCTCTTTAAGCATGAAAGCCACGGGTTGTCCATGCATATTTCCAGAAGGAGAGGTCATGGGTGTGTTGATGTCTGCGTGAGCGTCCACCCAAATCACACACAGGTCGGGACACTGCTGGGCGTGTCCTTCTACCGACCCCATGGCAAGACTGTGGAGGGACAAATGTAAGTATAAACATAAGGATGAAAATAACAGGTGTCTTTGTGGCTAAGGAGTTGTAACACTAAGAATGTAAAGGTGTTTTGTTAGATGTGGAGGATACCTGCGTAGAGGGTAGATACACTGAGTATATTCTGTTGTTACCTGGTGTATGTAACGATGATCAAACATGCATATCAACATGTACCTTTTCAGTTAAACCAATTTTCACTTTAACCTAAATATTAGCTTAAATAAATGTCATATGTTGTATGTTAAGTGAAAGTATATTGACCTAAAGTCCCAATATTTGTTTGGAATAACTTGAAGCAGTCAAATGGAATGTAAAAGAAAAAAATAAACCAAAACAAATGAACCTGATCTAAACCAGACTAAACTAAGACAATTACTAAGACACTAGAATAAAAAAAACAAAAACGATAATAGATAATACAGCCTGGTCTAAATGCTGTGTTTTGTGTGAGAAAGTGAAAAAATGCATCAACTTTAAGCAACAGTGTACATTATCACATAGTACATTTCGTCCTTACCTGTGATCCCCTCCCAGCATAACCAGGGTGTGTCCAGCGCCTATGGCTCTGCTCACTGCCCCAGACAGTTTCTTAGTGGCTGCTCCCACAGTGCGCGGGGACTTCACCTCCATGTAGGGTTCATCACTCTCAATTTTGGGAAACGTCAGGTCTCCAAAGTCATGGACAGAGTAATCTGAAAAACACAATACAAAATTAAGTTAAATAATTGGACAAGCAAAATAAGTTGATTTCTTTAAAATGATTATTATATGTTTGTATTTGTGTGTATTACAATGTGTAAAAATTGTGATCTACAAATAAACTTGCCTTGCCCTACTAATCCCAAGTGAAAGACTATTTCCTTGAATAACCTTGGATAAACCAGGAGGGTCTAAAGAAGGACTCAAATGCGACTATTAAATTAAATCTGAACCTAAACAATAATAAACCAATGCTAAACTAGAATTAAAAATCACATTATAAACAGGACTATGACTATCAATATTTTTATCACAACAGATTTCTTATTTTAGACTATAACACGATACGATTTTCTTGTGACATATTACATTACAAGCCCTAATCTCAGGCATTTGGCTGAGTCACTGTAGTGTCGTTTACAAGAGCTTAGTGTGTTAGTCAAGGACATAGAGAGTATTTATGGATACACGGCCCACTCTCCTTGAGCTGTCTGTTGGTGTCTCTGGACCCTTCAAACATGACATGACAAGAATTTTGCACCTTAGTCACTCAAAGTCAGGGGAATATTCGTGACGAGGCAATTTCCAGATCTAGCCTTCTCACTTGTGTCCAATTACACTCAAAGGACTGCAAAGTATGCTAAACGGCTAACATAGATATAAAGTAGATGCAAGAAAACTTTCCATTTCATCAGACAGAGTGGGATAAACAAGTGATTCGAGGAGCCATATTGAGGCTTGGAAATGTGAGCCCTGATATCCGTGTAAAGTTACTTTGCTGATCGTGAAGAACCAATGGTCTACTTTCAGTCCATACCATTTGTAGACTGGACAGGAATAGCCCTTGTCTTAGTTACAATTTAATATAGGACAATTCAAGTCTGACCCATGAAAGAACACCTTAAAGTCTTTCAACTTTTCCCTTTCCCAAGTCTTATTACCTATTTTTGTACCATTTTGATCAAGAAGACAGATAGTAGCTGGCTAATCTGTTTGTTTTTTGCAGAAATATTCTCCAGTGCATTCAAACCTGATGCACTGTACGTGGCTGAGTGGACATGGTTTGGGAATTTAGTCTATTCGTGTTTGGTGTCATACATTGGCCATGCTCGTAGCCTGGTGGTCATAGAATATCTTCTTCAGTGTGGTCAAGTATTCTGACTGGAACCGCAGAAAGGATGATATGCAGAGTTCACTAACCCAGGTTTTAATTAATGAGTTTAAAGGAGACATTTTGAATTGCAAGGACACATATGGAAAATTGGCTTGTGAGATTTTTTTCTGTGTTTACGTTTGGCTTGCTGGTCAAATAAAATAAAAATTGTGAGGCCACAATTTATCATATGTAACTAAGTCAAAATCTTTTCTCATTCTCGTGAACACAATCTTGTATCTACTTTATGTTTATGTACTCGTCTTGTGGAAATTCTGTCTCATTCCATCAGTAAAATCAAGAGTAAAATATAGCCACAAGTGGCAATTATCCGCCCATGCCAAGACCCACACCTACACTGCAGCCTGCACCTAAACCCTGCTCTGCCCCTACATCACAAACCACGTCTAGCCTAAACCTAGATCTAACCCCTAACCCTACCCCTGAGCCTAACTCTACTCTACTCTAATCCCTAACTCTATTTGAGCCTGTTTCGGTGAACGCCCTAGGAGGAGTTTGTAAAAGTATGACTTTACAAAAAAAATGCTGAGTCATGCTTAGCAAAATTTAATGTAATATGTCTGATCCCTGGTTGAGCGGACGGTGTTGCGGCAATGATATTTTTTACTTGTCTTGTCATGTTCTACTTCTGTGTCAAATTTTACGATTCTACGTGCACGTTTTTTTGGCGTTGTTCCTATACCCTAATGTAATTTTTTTTTGTGTGGGGGCGCTGACGTGCCATTTTATTTGTTTTCGTAAGTTGGAAATTGCCAGAATGTAGAGAAGCGCAAGTTTGAATAGTTGGCAAAGTTTCATTAGTTTGTTCACTGGGTGAAAAAGAGGGGGATTGTTTCCAAGAAAAGTAATAAAAAAGAAAGAATAATAATATTCAGATGTGAGAACAATGTTCTGCTTTTTTTAGCTAATAAACTATACATTTTCAGAAGGCACTCGCACATTCCTATGTCATGGCGAGGGTCCCTGGTCACTACGGGGACTACACTTCCCGTCAGTTCATTACTAATAGGCCTTTCCCCAGCTTCTGGCGCTTGGGCCTAATAATGACCAAAATCGGAAAGTAACCAGGACCATACCAGCTTTAAAAGAGGAATAAACCAGCTAAATGTCTGGACTAGATCCCTTGTACCACTGGAAGAAGCCAGTGCACCATCAGTTATAACCATACAGTGAATTTGAAAGCTACTGTCCTGATTTTGCATGGGCAGGTGTTTCTTTAAATATAGCTTAAAAAAAGCTACAGTCATGGTTGCATGGTGACATTTTTGGACTTTATACATTAAGTATTACATGAGCTGAAGCTTGTCAAGACTTGATTTGGTTTTGAGGAAGTTCCTTGTTGCTTACATAACACAAATGTTTACATCGGATGAGCCTTACAGACACACATGCTGGGAATACCTGACAAATATTTCCTCCTCCTCTATTACTGTCTAATAAATCATACAACACTGATGAGCTGTCCAGACTTTCACTTTGCTGATCTACACATTCTTACATATAGAGGTCACTAAGTCTCATTGACACTAAAATAAATTTAGACTTTAATCACTGTTGAAGCCATTAGACTACAGTAATCTTTTTAATGTTGTTTCAGCCTTTTTTGATAATCTAACCTAAATAGTCTCGTAATACTGTAATGTCCAGGTCTAACGCTTATTCACCCGGGTGATTATAGTCTTACCCGCACAGATTCCTGCATCTGCTCTGCCATTGGTCAGATGAGTCAAACTCCTTTGTCACGTACAGCAGCGGAGTTGCGCGTGGAATTTCACTAACAATGCAAACCCCCTAGACAAGCTATTACGCATCAGAGCAAGTCTTTTTTCCGCCCTCGGTGTTACCTTTCTTATTCACGGTGGGCATTTCCATTGTGACCGATTTATGGATGAGCCCATTAACAGTCAGTGCGCATGTGACGACAGTGCAACTTCCCTTCAGAGCATGTGCGCTTGGTACAATGGAAAAGTAGACTACAGCGGAACCATGTGGCTCCAACCAGACAAAATGAATCCGCATCAAAGGACACGACTGAAGCAATCTATCCCAGTTGCATCACGTCTTTTCAACATTGGTACTGTACAATACTGTACATTATACAATCACAATGACGGTCACTGAATTTACACCCACCTTCACTGGGGGATGTCTGACACGTCAAAAGAAGTATGACTCAAGAAAATTACAGGCATAACCGGGTGCGTAAGGAATCAAGTATGTTTTACGTACTCACGCTCCTTGGGTAAACAAAGCGAACTTCTGTTCACTATTTTTTAAGTAAACAGTACGTGGTAGCGATTACCTGGCTCTACCAGACAAAATAGGACTGCAGTGATTACACGCTGACGTTAGTAAGCCTATTACAAATTTCGGTACATCCCACTCACTCTCAGGCCATTGAGTTCAACAGCCGCCATATTCATGTAATACCTCCGTAATTACGGCGACGAGGGCATGAAACGTGTTGAGTTGAGATAAAAAGTACCATATACATGCTTTGTCGTATAAATTCATCTTCTTCTTCTTAACATGAAGATAGTACAGATAACAGTGGGGCGCATTTCTTCTCAATTTGTCGCAGCTTTGCTCTCTTCCTATAGGATGTATAGGCTAATAATGTTTCTTATCGCGGTGCCCAAGTGATGTAACCGGCTGTCTAATTTGGCGGAATTTACAGGTTAAATCTGCGCTAAACACTGCAGACTACACCCATGGCTCGTTACATAACGCGGCGATAGAACATTTCTTTTATCATCCTGTCTGGCTCGTGCGCACTTACCTAAAGCCGACAGTCTCTCGATCAGCCCGGCATCTCGTATCACTTTAGGTCCATGCTCTACACCTCTTCTTTTCTGTAACACAAAAACATATTTAGCTGAAGATACGTAAAAAGATCACGTATAAATAATAAATTATATCTAAATTTAGCAATGTTACCTGTCCTCTGGAGAAAGGAGCGCCAAGAACAGCCACGGATTGCGCTCTGCTTTGCTGGCAAGTGTGGTTTAGTTGAGTTTTGAGCAGTCGGATCAACGATCCTCTCAGTGCCATCTTTCCCTCTTTGAAATGAAATGTCCGTCTGAACCGGGGTGCCAAAGAGCTGCGCGCCGTTCAAAAGTCTGACGAAAGCGCAGTGAGATGTTTCGTGGATGGATGCTGAATGAGGACCCGCTGCTGCAAGGGGCAGGTCTTATGGCGGCAGTAGCTACTTAAATATTCATGAGTTGTTCTGTCGGAAGCTCAGGGTCAATGGAGACGGTTATTACTTAGCCTATTACTTATTACACAAACAAACCGCGTGCATTTAAATCACATATTATGCTGATTTAGTTGTAATAAACCGTGAATATAGCCTATGTTTTAAACCGTTTCTAGCAATAGTACAAAAAGTTCTATATTAGGACTCTTACGTCAAGCTTAATGACACACCTTCAGACCAGCCAATCAGGAGTGCGTAAAAGCGTGGTTTCGTGCGATGGGAGTGGTCTGGTCAGTGATGTAGGGCAAGGACCCTGTTTTTAAATGTTTGTTATGGATCGCCAACTATATTCTGCTGTCGGTGCAAGGTGGAATTTTCCACAGTTGTGCAGAAGACGCAGCCAAGCGGCATAGATAGGATTGTTTACATTTTACCGTTTGGCCTGGATGTTTGCGTCCACCACGTGCCCATGAAGCGAGCCCCCTTTCAACATATATCAACTTTCAGGCCAATTTGAAAATACAGTGACACAGAGCTCTCACCATGTAGCTGCGCACCACTCATTTGCGCATTGTCAAGTGTAAAGGAAGTTCATTTTGATTTATCATTTGCATCCACTGTATGATCTGAATTAGGTTTTGCATTGACCTGTAATGCCATAGGTCATTAAATGTAGCCTACTATAGATCTAAGTAGAACATGTTTACGTCTTTAAAAATAGCTTAGGTCTATTGTGAAATATATGTAACATGAACATATGGCCCCTGGTTGGTTTACATCACTGATATGAGATTATTTGAGGTCATACATGAGTTTCTACAGTGTAAACAGCTTTGGCATAGGAATATGTTAATAATAATATGCACTACCATCTACTACTGTCAAAAGTTTGGACAGACCCTCTCATTCAATGTTTTTTTTTTTTATTTATTTTTACTACTTTCTACATTTTAGATACATACAGAAGACATCACATATATGAAGTAAGATATATGGAATTATGTAGCAAAGAAAAAAAAGTTATTTATATATATATATATAAATTTTCCATATATCTTGCTTCATATATTTGATGTCTTCTGTATGCATATAAAATGTGTCCAAACTTTTGACTGGCAGTGTATGTTACAAAATGAAAACAAAAAGCGGTTTATTGAACCATCAAGTCATTTTTATTGAAAAAAATTAAGTGCACTACAAATACTGAGGATTCTTCTGACTCACACCAACAGCCATCAGACAAGATGGCACAGAACATGACCACATTATTTTTGCTCACAGCTTTCTGTCAAAAACGTTTCATATGATAGTAATTGGCACCTAACCTAAGAAATAAGAAGCCATGACTTGAAGATATTTGAAAGAGGGAGGGTAAAATAAATCGATGTTTTGCAAATTTCAACCAAAAAATATTTCTCATAAAACCTTTTTCTGATTACGCTCACATTAAACACAAGATTTACATGATGGATATAAAGGTACAAAATTTAGGCCTAAAAAGCCTATTAAAAGTAAACAAACATTGATGCTTTGTGGAATGCCCCAACTCTCTGAAAAATAATCAAAATTATAAAAAACAACATATGAAAAAGGGGGGTTAGTAATAAAATCCACCTCCACCTCTTCCACCTCCACATCCCCCTCCTCGTCCTCTCCAGCCACCGCGCCCCCCAGGACCA
>JACM01013149.1:0-13136 GCA_000787095.1 Periophthalmodon schlosseri | reverse complement strand
GTTTATGTATGTGTGTGTGTGTCTTTTATAATTTTGTGATGGCTGTGTGCAGCTGTTCTCCTCAGCCCTGGTCTCGTCTCCTTCAGACAGTGAAAATATTGGAGGCTTTTCCATTGATGACGTGAAGAAGGAAATCAAACGTGGGAATAAACTGGTGAGTTTCCAGAGAGAGTGATGTACACATTCTTGAAGAGCACTTGACTTTTTTATAGTCTTTTGCACAATTTTTGACACAGTGAAGTACTCATGTCCTTACTCGTCTTCAACAAGTGTGAATATCAAACACTTTTGTATCATAATATTTATTCAGAATTTCAACTAAAATGTGTTGGAAGATAGTTTTGCTACTGTATTATAACTGTTTCCCTTTTTCTTTCTCAGATGTGCTCCTCGTGTCACCGGCCTGGGGCTACGATTGGCTGTGATGTAAAAACCTGCCGCAGAACTTACCATTATTACTGCGCACTGAAGGACAAGGCTCAAACTAAAGAGAACCCATCACAAGGAATTTACCTGTGAGTTATTTTAAGAATAACATGTATAAATGTGGATTATGTAAGATTTAAGAATTGATTATATTTTGTATGGTTCTGTATATAGCGTTTACTGTCGCAAACACCGGGATGCAGCACAGCAGGATGCAGAAGAAGGTATGAGAACGACACAGTACATATAGTGTACGTGTAATTCATATAAGGCAACTGGACTACATGTGTATAGTTGCAGCTTGTGGCTTCTTTGCATAATTCTTGCATAACAATACTTAAAATTAGTTTGGTTTACTTCCTTTTTTGATTTCACACAATGGCAATAATAGATTAAAACTAGAATACATTTTTAAAATAGAATTCTTACTGAAATAATGGTCTCTTAGTGGTCTCAGATTTTGTTTCTATCCTGTTACATGCACATTACCTCCTTCTATACTATTATAATGTTGTATGTATGTATTTATTTGATCATTGTTTAGTGGCACATATTGTTATACTATGCTGTTTTGTCTTTGTAGATGAGGCAGAAGGTGTGGCCAATGATTCAGACTCCTCCCCTCCTCAGAGCAGAGGCCGTGGTCGGTTTGAAAAGTCCAGGACTAAGACCGGATCCAGGGGCCAGTCTGAGGAGTCCCGGTCTATGTCGTCACAGGCAGCGGAGGAAGAGAGCTCTTCACATGTGAGACTCAACACTACATAGTTTGATTTTACAAGCACAATATGGAGGATTTATCAGCAATGTAATGTGTGACGTGTTATTAGCACTGAATGTCCCTGTCTGACCTCATGACCCATTACTCACTTCCGTCAATAAAGTGTTGATTCCAGGAGGCCAGGTTTACCTTAGGTCAAAAATTGCAAAAGGCTTTATTCACTTCCAAAAGTGGGGTTTGTGAGGCACTAAGCTGTGCGCTGTGTGATGATTTCATGATATAATTTTCAATTTAACACTAAACTATTAAAAACTAAACAACATTAACTCCTATTCAGCAAGTTTTAGACTTCATATTGTCAATATAAATGGTACATTTTAGCTTGGTCACAATTGTGATTGATGCAAATCATGGGTTTCTAACAAAGGTTGTAGTAGTAATGTTATTTAGCTGTATTATGCTGTGATAACCACGAAAATGTTGAATCTTTTTGTGTGTTGTATTTTCAGAGAGATCGGTCCCCCTTGAGGTCTAGTCCTGCAGACGGACTTCAGCGCTGTGGGTTCTGTCACGCTGGAGACGAAGAAAACGAAACCAGAGGCATCCTCCACTCAGACAACTCCAAAAAAGTGGCTGCTCACTACAAGTGCATGGTATCATTTATGACTGACACTGGACAGAAAGGATTAGATGAACTCTGCATACTGTACAGGCACTGTTTATACTATACTTAATTATCTTAACATCATAGCATCTATTGGTATGTGGTATATTATACCGCAAGTGACCAGTTTAGATAAGACAAAAGAACATTTATTTGTCCTAGAATGGGGAAAATTCCAGTGTTGCTATGCAGAGTTCAAGAACAGAAGGAGAATAGAAATATTCCATGAAAGATCAAGATAAATAAACTATTAAAAGTATTGCAAGTAGAGAAAAAATACAAGGCTTACAGAGTACTACTACTACTACAGGACTACACTATTATATACAATTAATGGCTATGACTATGATAGTGCAGCATACAGACAGAATAAATAGCAGATTTATCATACAATTTGCCAGAAGCAGAATTAAAGTGGGTTTGACAAAAAGTGATGACTGGATCTGAGCATCTCTGCAGTGGCCAGTGTAAATCAGAGGTGCTTAAGTCCTGGTTTAGTCCTGGCTCGGATTAGACCTGGTTTAGTGCACCATGTCTCTGGTGATCAGTTGTACCAGATGATACTCTTTATGCCTATTATTAGGTGCTGAGGTTTGCTTAATGATTGATGCGTAAACTACATAAAATGGTATTATACTAATATGTCCAATTTTATTCTTTCAGCTTTTTTCATCCGGAACAGTGCAGTTAACCACAACGTCACGGGCTGAGTTTGGAAACTTTGATGTAAAAACAGTCATCCAAGAAATCAAAAGAGGAAAGAGAATGGTAAATAAAAATAATTCTCAACATGTCAACAGTATTTCTTTGTTTTTAAATGTTGGAAATAATTTTTGTTTTTCCAGAAATGTACGTTGTGCAGTCAGCTGGGGGCGACAATAGGCTGTGAAATCAAAGCATGTGTGAAAACCTACCATTATCACTGCGGTCTCCAGGACAAAGCCAAATTCATTGAAAACATGGCACGTGGAATATACAAGTAAGATTCTTTAAAGATTTAAAGATTTAAGATTTAAGATTTAAATTAATGCAACACCCTACCTTTTAACAATCTAGTATAGCGTTTACAAAAATGTGTGTTGTTTTTGTCAGACTTTATTGTAAAAACCACAGTGGAAATGAGGAGAGAGACGAAGAGGATGAAGAGAGAGAGAATCGAAGGGAGAGGGCGGCCAATGAACAAGCCACAGCCACACAAGTCAACGGCAATAACGGTTAAAGGCACTGTACCAGATTTTTACTGAACAGAACTAGTTCCTTCTTAAATTGTTACAATAAATCTGTACTGTTTACTTTATTACAAGAAAAAATTGGGTGCAGCCCCATTAAAGTTGATATTGCCAACCACTGACTCAGTGACAGTGGTACGACTGGTGATTCCTTTGGAGTTGCAGTAATCTTTGTTAGTCTATTAGCCTTTGATATGCATATTTTTTTGAAATTGTTGCAGTTAGCCAGTGGTGGAAGAAGTACTCAACTTTGTTACTTAAGTAAAAGTACAGATATCGGAGAAAAAAAAAAAAGTTAAAGTATCACATGAAAAAATCCAGTTTAAAAAAGTATTATATTAGTAAAAAATAAAAGTATTTCATACAGATTTTGAGATCTAATAAAGCTTCAAATGTAGTGATTTTGATAAAGATTGATGCTGAAGTATCAATCTTAAGTACAGTACTTTACTACTTTTACTTTGTTGCATTCCAACACTGCAATTAGCATATTACATGTAACACAAACCTTTAGCTTTATCTTAAATATAGTGGGAAATTGGATCTTCTCAGTAATAAATCTGTTCAGGTTCAATGCTTATTTGTATACATACAATACATATTTTTCCAATTGGATTTTCTGTATGTGAAGAACATAAATGATATGGGAATACTTTCTACCATCTGGGATTTAAAAAAAAACATTTTAGCATGTCACATCAATGGGTAACTCCGTAAGGTTAAATTATATTTTATATGTTTAGTACATCCTATACCTCATTGTAATACTGTTGTCTTCCTGCAGGGGGCCAGACCAGTGAGGGATAGAAGAACTGCAAAGATTAGGAAATATTTTTATACTTTGAATATGTTCAAACTCATGATCAACCTTCCACCTGTCTTTGAAATGGACTACATTTCCCAGAATGCACCTGAACTCCTCTTCATGAACCCACAGCATTTGACAGCTGATGGGTTGAAGTAAACACAAGCCAAAAAAGACTTTCTATTTACCTACATCAATAATGCCACGGATATTGGGACTTTAATGGACTATAAAATGGCCACCCTTGTCCTAATTGTTTCAAAATAATAATCTTCCTCTTCTTGTTTCCTAAGGATGCTAAATTGAGCAGTTTGTTACTTAGTGTGTCTATAAATGTGCTGTTTTTGTATGTGTAATCATGTCTTAAACCTCATGTTAGCCTCTCTCCTTTGTATGTAAAACTTTTCATAAATGACTCATTTTTGAACTGCATGCACTTGGGTTTTTCACTGCAAAGATTGTTGGTTTTTTTTGGTTTTTTTTATTTGGCCACTAAAGGGCAGTGTATAGCTCTTTCAAGTGGAGTTTACCTGTTGTACTTGTATCTGAAGATTGTATCCATGATTGGAAATAGAAAGATTTTATTTTACACATTTAAAATGCTTCACGTGTCTTTTTTGAAAATGTTTTGGCAAATTATGTCGGACAGGAAAAACTGGTTTGTTGGCTTTGAAAAGTGAGGAATTTCACACATGCAATACAAACTTCAGTCCACTTGTAAATCTATTGAAAAATTTAAACATTTCACACATTTTAATCCTATGAGAACAGTTTAATAAAAAGTACATTTCTAAAACCTACCATTTGTGGAAGTGTGGTATTAGGAAGGAAGTACTGTATACATATTTAAATGCCATCCATAATTAGATTGGCCGACCCAGCCTCGTTGCATTCTCACATAACACTACTAGATGCTATCTACGTTACTGCAGTCCGTCAGTGTGCCAGCTTTGGTCTGACAGAAGAAGACGAGAGCACAGATGAGCCTTAACAAAAGTCAGCTGAGGGGAGAATAGGTTTTACATCTGCCATCTACTGGTGAAAAAGAAATCTTATGGATGGTAGTGTTAATGGATAATTATCCCAGTTATGGAACACTGAATTGTGTACGTACCCATAGACTATGGCAGTACCACACAAAAAGATGCAATTCAGTTAACTTTTATTCTGTGTAGTTTTAATTAGTTAATATGGTGTGTGGACAGCTTTCATTGACATGTTGCATACTGTTCTTGTTCACTTCTCCACCTTGCTTTATAGCCTACGCATGTGTTGTGTGGTCGGTTGGCGGAGCTGATGGCCCAGACTGGCCTTGCCCAGGGCAGCTTATTTATTGATTTATTTGATTGGGACAATGCATGCTAATGAACAGACATGATACAACATGAATGTAAACACACCGGATTATAGCCAAAGGCTACTTTCCATCCGTTGTCCCAAGGGCTGGGGTCAAGAAGGGCCAAAATAAAAATTGCACACTACACTCATTGCACAGTTCCCATAATTACACATTCCACTCATTGCACATTCCACTCATTGCACATTCCTGTGGTTACAGTACAGATATAATTAGCTTATTGCATCTGTGAATGAATAATGAATGTGCAGTGGGGTTGAATTATGCAAACTTGCAGTAAAAGAGCACCACTGCCAGCATCTCAAAACCAACTAGATACACAAATGTTGAACCTGATCATTCCTATTATTGATTAGATCTTAGAAATTTGTTATATTATAACAAAAATCAGCATTTTAACTATATTTAATTTAGCTGCCCCCCATGTATATAAAATATTACTGACCTATAGATTGTTATGAAACCCAGCTTTTTCCTCATTACCCAAAATCCTGTGGCTTCTCTTGCCCAAACCTGAGTGGAGCTTCTTTCTTCTCCCTTCTGTGATTGGCCGGGGGAGTCGTACGTCACATCCTACAGTAAGATCTCGGAGCTCCTGTAGAAGCCACTCGTCAGAGCTCTCCCACTGCTGCAGCCCCGGAAAAACCCTCTCTCTGACCACAGCTAGCATTTTCCATGTGTCCACAGCAATCACAAGAGTAAACGATCAACGTCAACTGTTTCACACCCACGTTTTTTTTTTTTTTTTTTTACCTTTTCCGTGTAAATTTCACGGCTGAGGTCACGTAAACGACATGGCGACCTCCAGCTCTTGTGTTGTTGTAAGTATATTTTTGCATTTCTACAAATAGCGTGTGGTTATGAAATTATTTGGTCTATGCAGATTGCTTGCAGCTGTCTACTACTGTTAAATGTCTTTACTTTTGATCGCTGGTATAGATCATTACAAAATTGAAATACCTAAACTTGTGGGCACGTTTTGTTGTGTGACGATGCTTTCTGTAGCGTGGCCTGTGGTTGAATAGACTAGAATAGAATAGTTGCCCACGTTTCGCGTACGTGAGAATGAACGAGGAGAAACCAGAGCATGTGATTTAAATTATAATATCTTAGAAATGATCACTGTTCCATATTCAATGTCTTGATTTGGGATCAAATTAGAATAACTTCAGTATCTTGGTACATAATTATCTTATTGGCAAATCTCTGGCCATAAAACTCCAGACGCAATGGATTATGTAAGTAGAGCATGTGCGCAATGAAACATCTATTATTTACTATAACTATACGATTTGTTTCAGCTACTTGCATTCAAAATGTTGAATTTCTGATGCAAATACTGGTTTGCTCTGAGAAGCAATGTAAAAACAAATATAAAAGGTTATTTGTGTAAAAAGAAATCTTATCAATGAGTATGTAAGAATAGTTTGTATAAAGTGTCAGAAAATGGGGCACTTGGTTGGAAAATTTAGTTGAGTTCAGGGTTACCTTGAATACAACAGAAGACAAACTAACTTACTGTACTGTTCTCTTTAGCCAGTACCTGAACTTGACTATAGGCTTGCAGCGATTAGGGCCTTTTGAATGTGTCTGACCACCTCCTGCTTGTCTCCAAGGAAACATGATTTCTTTGCCTGGAATGTCGCACAGTACGGCATTAAACATATCTCACATTTATTCAATTACATTTGTTGTTATATTGCTTAAAAATACCATGAGAATCAGAACATTTACACTCACACATTTATACTTATGTACTTATTTATTTTGTTTGTTTTTGTTTTTTTTCTGTATTTGAAGAGGGCACCCTTGAAAAGGAGATGCTCTCATTGGGCTCTCCCTGTATAAATAAAGATAAATGAAATAAGTTTATTCCCATTGTCAGTGAACAAAATTCACAAACTAGTAACTTGTTTCGATATTATAATCCAACAATAAAGAATAATAATATAAGCTATGACAAAATAAAAATAAGGGAATGCATTAAAACAAGGTTGCCTCCTCACAGATCTGACCTGTAGGCCTGGTGTGTCCCCTGCTTGTCTCCTTGGAGAAGTTTAATGCTATACTGTGGAACACTTTGGGCAAAGCAATAACATTTCTGAAGACAAGCAGGTGGTGGATCCCCCTACTACCAGAAAAGTTACACAGTTCACCTTTAACTCCAAATCCAATGTGGACAACCCAAGAAACATTGTTGGGAATTTATTGAAATGTCAAAATTGTCTAAAACCTTATCTAGAGACAGCAACAAATTTGTTTATTGAGGTTCCCCTGGGAGACAGTCAGGGAATATTATCTCATACAAGGCTTTCTACTGCAGTTTAATCACACAGATAAAACTTTGTATTGTCGATCTTGAAAAGCTTTTATACCAGAAAGTCTTGACGAAGACCTATAGAAATGAGATGTGGATTAAGTTTCACCAAAGGAAATTGGTTTGGTGTAAAGTAAGTTATTCAATAGTTCACTGTAGCAGATGTAGGAAATGCACAGGTCATACTGAACAAGTTTGTGCGGTTGTAATTAGGGATGAACAGTATTGACAAAAATGATAATCTCCTGTGTTTTTGCGACTCGACGATTCATGTGCTAAAATGTGCCTGTAAATGTCTTGTTTGAGGAGTTTGAAGTATCGCACAAAATGTGAATGGATCGTAAAATTCAACACAAAAGATCTGTTTAGAAGATTACACTAGACATTTCTGTTTTATTTTTAATCAGCTCTTTTTGCTTTTCTAATAGTTTTAATAATTATAGACAATATACTCAATATTCTTATTTTGCAATATTATCAATTTTTCAATATATCTCCCACCTCTAAAAATTGTATTGTAATACTACTACAACTTCTTGCAAATGGATGTTTTTACAATATATTTTTGAGCAATAAACCCCGCTGTAATTAATCAAATGCTTTCAGGCACAAGAAAAGTTACATAGTGCAGCTTTAAGAAATGTGGCCGCTTGTTATAATGGGTTTGTTATTGTTAATGGGACTCATGGCTGTTAGTCGTGGGTTGCTGCCTGCTGTAAAACATTATCAAACATGAACTTTTGTTATCACCAAAACCTATAGGACAAATTTAGAGTGACCCCAGTACAGTTGGTTCTGTTTGTCCATGTTTAACTTTTCAAACAGGACCTTAAAGAGCAGAGAAGACATCTGCTGCTTGTTGTCCGTTATTTTGACTAAACAGACTGAGTATATTTTTGACTCATTTGGGAGATAAGAGATTGTATTGCGTTAACGACCACCATATGGCACGACAGAATGCATTTCATATTCTTATTGGGAGATTTTATATAATCTATAAGTGGTTTTAAAATGTGCTTTTACTGTAGTTTTTCTTGAATTGGACGAGGGGAAGCACTGACTAAAATTAGCTAATTTGACCAGAGACGCAAAAATAAAATGTTAAATTGTATGATGTATTCTGCAGTTTTAGTTATGCTTTAAACTGAACTCAAACTTAACCCCAAGTCACACAGGGTTTAGTCCGGGTTTAGCCCTTTTTTATGGCTGTTTTAAACCTGTAGTCATGGTAATGCTTACAGTATATAGTCAGTCTTTTATGAATTAGTATTGCTGCAAAATTTTCATCATTCATCATTTCATCATTTTTACTTGGACAAAGGACATATGCATTGGATGTATTTATAACATAATTTGTTATGTCAACTCAAATGTAATTTACACAGAACCCCCATAGACATTTTAAAAGCAACAAACAGACACTGTGGTAAAACTGGGTCAAATAATTTATCTCATATTCACAGGCTTTTCACAATGTAATGACTAACCCTACACTGATGGAATTTGAAATTTTAATACTGCTGTTTGTCATCTTCTTATAATTTCATGCTGTATGTTTAATTGATAAGGTGTCTAAGAATGTTATACAATCCTCTGCACTAAACTAACCCTTTTACATATTATGGCTCTAGACCTTAGTAGTATTTTTTTTTTAATTTCTATCAGAGCTCCTCAGGCTGTATCAATTTAGCTTTATCTGGTTCAAATGTATAGAAACTCATACTCGCAGGCCTTTAAGTTAAATAATAATATGTGCCTAAAAGCGTTCTACAATATATCTGTGCTAAACTGACCCTTTGACCCATATCCCTGGGTCTAAAACTAGAGCTGCATGATCAATTGCAAGCTAATTTAAATCTCAATTTGAATAAATGCAATTGGCAAATCACAAACTTGGCAAAAGTACCATAATTTCCTCCACAAACACAAAATACCCTGTCTTATTCTGCATAAAAACTGCTAACCCTGTAGTTTAGATCTGCACTAGATCTGTATTAGTTTGTCACTTCAAATTTCAGTCTTGTCAGTTCTTCTGGACGTGTTTAAAATGTGAACTTTGAACAGAATCCTATTATTAAAACTGTGGCAATATAAAAAAAATAAAAATAAAGGGCCCATATTATGCTATTTTCTGATCTATATTATAATGTTGTTTCCTCATCACAAACAGACCTGGAGTTGTGTTTTGTTTCATTCACACATGTTTAACACATAAATCTTGCATATTTAGGCTGAGCTCTTCTCTCTGCTCCACCTTGTGATGTCATGTGGTAATACAGGAAGTGCTCCATTGTGTTTTTAAATTCCATACACTTTCACTAGACTAATTTGGATTATTTCAGGCCAGGAATTGCCGATCTCTACTGAAATAAAGGTAAAGGGTAGCTGTTAACTTGAAAACTACCTCTAAATGACATCACAAGGTGGAACAGAGCATTTTGATCTTTGGAGATGTAGACAGACTAATATGACTAAGTATGTTTTTGAGGAAGTAACATTATAACAGGTCACAGGAGTCAATTTTTACCTTCAACAGAGACTAAACCAGGATTGACCCCATTAAGGAAAATCATGAATAAAATCTGCCTTTTTGTGAATTTTACTTTCAAAAAACTGTAAATTTCTGTAAAATGGAGATCTTTGTGTTGTTGCGATACAATTTACTTTCTTGCTATATCGGTTATTGCATCAGCAAATATTGCGATACAGAGATGTTTTTGCGATATATTGTGCAGCCCTTGTAAGGACAATATTCTGCACTAAACTAACACTTTGACACACATCCCTGGCTCTAGACCTCAGTAGTTTTTCCTATCTTTTAGCTGAAACTGTTCTTTCTCTGTCACATGATTCTGGTTACTGTCTGAGTTCAGGCTCACGTCACTTTCACTACAATAAAACTTCTGCTGCCTCAGTGCTCTTTAGTGCACTTTCCCTTGCCCTTGTTAATGGCATTTTAATTATTAACTTCCATTAAACCTTCCCAATAGTAACCATTGTTTTGGACATAGCTTTATTTAATTGCTTCCTCTTCCTAAGTTTTCTAGTTTTTCAGGTCTGGTAACAATTTATTAAATCTACTCTGAGAATAAAACTATTACTACCTTCGGGGCATATGTTTTGTTTTGCTTATTTATTAATTACAAGATATAGATATAGATAGAGTTGCAGTTTTTAGCTAAGGTTCTTACCTGGATGACTGAGGGATTACATAGACAGTTTTGTAAAGTGTATAATATTTGATACTGAATGTTTACGAGATAATACTTAATTTAATCTAGATTTATTTTTCAGTCAATCACCTCACCTTTATTCTTTTAAAATATTAGACAGATAAATATTGAATACCTGTCTGGTGGCAAACTTTGTGAAATTGTAGCAGCTAGTGGTGTCACAATACTGAAATTTCAAAATATTTGGATATGAAGGAAAATGTTTCATACACAATACCAATTTCAATACATACAATGAGAATAAATAAACTCTACATGTAATTTTCATCACAAAGATTATATATTTTTTAAATATTACTAATGTGGTCTTACACTAATTCTGATAGACCATGTCCCCAGTATTTACACAGTTCACTGTTCAACAGCAAAGGAATCACATCTGACTCAGGAAACATCCATGTATATCATTGGATTTTTTTTTTTTACCATATTTTTATCAACACAAAGCAACTGCTGCTGCTATTGCTACTTGTTCAGCAAGCTACCTACAGGCACACAGCATAGGTGCTCCAGATCATCTCTCTGGTTTACAATCAGAGTTTTCGTTGCTTGAAGCATTAATATGGGACTTCCTGGTTCGACAAGCTCAGATCGCTTCTCGTCTCTAAGCTGCTGGTGTAAACTTGGATCTGCACTACAATAATGTTCAGTCAGAGGACGGAGCACCCACCACCCCCTGGGCCACCGTCGTGCGTAAAAGCAAGAAAGAATCCCTGCTTTCTTTGCCTTCTGACTAGTCACTATGACTGCTACAAAAATACTATATTCTTGTATAACAAAGCCGTTAACAAGGTTAGGAGACCCTGAGCCCTCTCTCGAGAAATGTGAAGAATTTGCAGACTTTCATGAGCAAAATCACAACAGTCAGAGAAAAACACATGCTGGAAAAAGACAATTTCTTGGATATTTGATGCTCAAATAGCTACTCCAGTACCCTGCACAGTTTTAAAGAAGTCACAATAAGTGATCTTTTAAATATTATCACTGCATGCAACTCTGCCACCTCCCCAGCGAATCCTATATCAACCTCTTTTCTAAAAGAGGTCACTGACTGTCTATCAGAATACATTTTAAATATCATCAACTCCTCTCTCAGGCAAGGCATTTTTCCTGATGCCTTCAAGACAGCTCAATCAAGCCTTGACACAAACAAAGTGTCAAACTATAGACCAATCTCAAATCTACCTTTCCACGGGAAGGTCCTAGAAAAAGTTGCTCTATCACAATTAACCTCTTTTTTTTTAACAGATAATGATATCTTGGAAACATTTCAGTCCAGTTTTAGAAAAAAAAATCGTAGTACAGAGACAACTCTTACTACAATAATTGAACCTCAATAACAATTAAATCTCGGTCCTTATCCTCCTCGACTTAGGTGACACATTCAACACTGTCAACCACAACATTCTTATTGATCAACTGGAGAAAATGGCTGGCCTCTCCGGTGTTGTTCTAGATTGGCTAATCACATATATCGGGGACCGAAAGTTCTGTGTCACTCTTGGGGCGGACACTTCATCAGAGATAAAGATCCTTTATGGACTTCCGCAAGGACGCTCACTGGCACCCCTCGTTTTTTCCCTTTATATGCTTCCACTGAGTCATGTCATCAGAAAATATAATGTTTGTTTTCTCAGTTATGCAGATAACACACACCTATACATTTCAACAGAGCCAGATGAAAAGGAAGCTATTTCATCAGTCACAAGCTGCCTTTATAGTTGGGTCCAAATTAAATGGAGAAAAGGTAAAGGAAAACTTAGGTACCGTAAATCAATAGGTTAAACCCACTGTCACTAACGAGGGAGTTTTCCTGGATTCCGATTTTAACTTTAACACTTACATAAACAAAGTAATTAAGAATGCATTTTATTATTTGAGAAACATTACAAAAGTTTGTTCATTTTTAAGCCAAAAATTATATTGAGAAATTAATCCATGCTTTTATTACCAGCAGACTAGACTATTGCAATGTTGTTTTAACAGGACTTCCAAGGAAAGCCACTAACAAACTGCAGCTCATTCAAAAGGCAATGAAGAGCTTTATATCACCAACATGCTACAATACCACACCCCATCAAGAACCATGTGCTCCTCTTGTGCAGGTCTACTGAAAATCTTTAAGAATAGAGGGAAGAAGATTGGTGATGCTGCCATTACAATTTAAGCCCCAACTCTGTCTGAGATCAGAGAAGCCAGCTCTCTGGACTTGTTCAAAACTACCCACACAAACCCACTTTTATAAATTAGCATTCAACTTATTTGAATGATTTTAACTTACTTACACTAAATGGCTTATCTTGTTCTTCTATTGTAATTGTTTTCTGTGTTACATTGTATTTTTCAGTGGCGGGCCATGCATTCCACCCTTGGGCCTTCAGTGACGT
>JACM01063540.1:0-15120 GCA_000787095.1 Periophthalmodon schlosseri | reverse complement strand
TTTAGTTCATTGAAGAATAGCACATCTTTTCATTATCAAGTCAAACTGTGCCAGAGCAACTGCTCAACTGTAAAACCCTGGGAACTGTCGGGATGCCAATGTTGTTACATCTCTATTCCTCTGGCTGTGGGCCATAGCCAGGCATTATCTCACTCGCTCAACCCTGTTTATCATAACTTTGGCATGCCTGTTTGTGCTCTTTGCCAGCAGATAACAACTCTTACACTGAACCTGCAGCACTGCATCTACCTGAGCGACAATGTCAACTGCAATTTTTCTGGTGAAACTAAAGAAAGTCAATGTGGAGCAGCTATTAGACATGGCCTTGTTAATTAACATACTGAACTGCTCTAGTTTGAAAAGGTCGCTTTGTCTACCCTGCCCACTTCAAGGATTTCACATATTCTGCACCGGTGTCCTCTATAGTGCTAATTTTGGTTTGGAATGGCAGTGTATGCTATAAAAGAAGATTTAACACTTTGTAATTGCTACATTTAATTAACCTTAAAGCATGAACAAAGTCTCAATTCTAATGAACAAATAGTTTCAGGCATAATGTATAACCATTACTCTTATCCCTAACTCCTTAAGTACTAAGAAGCTATAACATAAAATACCATCATTGTAGGGGTAATAATATCGTTGCTTTTAATACATTTTTTTATTGAAAAAACATACATTGCAACAGGTGTCCCAACCATAATGCTGACATATACAATTAGTTACAAAACAACATCGCATTTGCACGGAAACATGCAGAACTGTAAAGTAAAACAAAAATTTACTGGCAGTTGTAGTTGCTAGAATTGAACTGTAAAATTATGAACAACATTGCAGTACAGCATATATTTCAGCCATAACTTCCACTATAAATTACTGGCAGGCACATTTCCTCCTGGTGTGATATAGTGGCTTGGCGAGCTTTTGATCTTGATAATCTCCTAGTTGGATGATTGTGTTTCTCTATAACTCTTCAAAGATTACTGCAGATAAACAGATTGCTGTTTGTTGTGTGAGAGAAGCAGGACCTTTATGTATCCTGACCCCCCCGTCTCCTGCTGCGCACTCAGTGTCTCTAAATGGATTACGTTGTCAGTTGGACAGCCCATCTGAGGTTTTTAATATCCAGCCTGAGGTATATCAAGGAACAGTCTGCCAAATGCTATCACAGGGATTTACTTTGGTTTTATTGCAACTTTCTCTCCCCCAGATATGGGGAAGCAGAAGGCTCTTTTGTTCGTCATATAGCTAATAGAGATACTGTATATCCATACAAACCATAAGCGACTGCATAATTAATACACCCTGCCAAGACGTGTCTACATTATAGATAATTAAATATGTGTTTACCTCCTTTACCTCTCAGGATTATTATATGATTTTGATAATCTACTTTTATAATACACCTTTAATCCACTTATACTGAAACAATCTTAAAACATGACATTGTATTTAATATTATACCACAAAAAAACAAACAAACAATGAATTATCTATCATGTCACACAAACTATGGGGAATTGGACATCAAATCCTCGACATGGCAATTTCCAAACAATGCAGAGGAGAGGTATATTGGGCATATTTTTTTGCAATATGGGTTTGTTTCATTCTTGACTTGTAATGTGTATGACATGTATGATAAGTTCACTTTAAATTCATAATAGGGAGCTTTATTTAACACAAAATTTAGCTAAATGGTTTAGTTATGGTTTACACATATACATAGCATTAAAACATTTGCGCATTTTAACAAATAATTATTGTACATATTCAAGTTAGATTTATGCAGCAAAAGATTATCCTACTGCATCATTTATTGAGTAAGACAGTGTCAAATCCATTTCTGTGTCGCTTTAGTAAAGAGCAGATGAACTGAAAAAGTGCTCTGTTGGATTTAATGGATTTTGTGGAAGGAGAAAGAAAAGTTACCCAAAGCTTAGTGACCTTAAGCGAGGAGACACTCGGCTCACTGGACCATGAGTGACACCCCCTTACCACTCTCTATGTACGCAATAACTGACCCATTTTCAGCCTTTTTGCAGAAATATACCTGTTGAGTATATGTATTGAATATTATAAGTAAATACATTTGGTGGATAAGGAAAAACATACAGGACACATGTGCATGCTGTGGTGGAGAACCAGGAGAATAGTGAGGTGTGAGGGGTTTAAATAGGCTGACTAATTATCCTTAGAAACATATGTGGAAGGTGGAGACAGGGAAGAAGGTGCACTTGGTTTATGCACCTTCAAGATGAGGACTTTAGGGCCTTGGGAATTTCTGACAGCCACCCCCAAAACCCTTGGTTTTTCCACACAGAAATTCCTCATCCTTGTACTCTGCGATGGATCAGGAAAATTGTGCTTGGGTTTAGGACACTTCTCTGCATCTCTGTTGCCTCCTTTGAGATTCCAAGAGGCTGATGTAGGTCCTCTGGCTGCCCCATGAAAGGTGGAGTGGGTTAGACTGGAGGATCCGCTGAAGAATGTTGATCCAGGGGAGCCCTCCCAGGTGACTCACAGACTGCAAGCTGCGAACAGCAGATTACCGTTTAACGAGGAGGCGGCTTGGTTGGTTCAGTAATGGGATCTCTGGGTTTTACGTAGGTTACCTTCTGTCTATGACGTTGTAGTAAAGAGCCTGGGTTCTTTGATTTTACTGCGTTTCTTACTGAGAGACATGGCTGGACTTGAACAGTGTCATAGAAAATGGGAAAAGAACCTTGGCAGGCATGGGTAGATTCTGCCTGATGACAGTGGAGGTGCTCAGGCTTTCGGGACACCACAGAAGGGAGATATAGCCTGGAGAAGTGGTTTGTAGAAGAACTGGTGGAGCAGGAGGGACATGTATGGATTAGTCATTGAATGGGCTTGGCTGAGAGTTATGGGTTCTAGAACCATGAACCATGTGGAGATATAATGCTCCAGAAGAACCCCAAGAATGTGGTTGTGACTGAGATTGTTGAAGCAAGGGAGATCTGGTTTATGTTGATATTGGGAAGTAGGGGGCACAGAGGTTGTATTTCCATTTGACGTGAACTGGTTTGTGGTTTGGGGGCTACATCAGCCTCTTGGAATCTCAAAGGAGGCAACGGAGATGTAGAGAAGCATCCTGCACCCAAGCACAATTTTCCTGATCCATCGCAGAGGACAAGGATGAGGTATTTCTGTGTGTTGTCAGAAATTCACAAGCCCCTGAATTTCTCATCTTGAAGGTGCATAAACCAAGTGCACTTTCTTCCCTGTCTCCACCCTCCACACCTGTTCCCAAGGACAATTAGTCAGGCTATTTAAACCCCTCACAGCTCACTATTCTCCTGTCTCTACCAGAGCATGCACGTGCGTCCTGTAAGTTTTCCTTATCCACCAAATGTATTTATTTATATGTTGAGTATGTGTTTTGAATAGTATAAGTTTATGCATTGACAGCACTAATGTGTCTAACCCAACTATCTGTTTACCTACTGACTTTATTTGAATGTAATGCATCTCTCTGTTACAGAGATAAAACCATGCCATGTATGCTAAAGAGAAAACCAATAAACCCTGAAACTGACCTCCTGCCTCCATCTTTATTCATCTATTTTGGTTTTAATACATTACATTACATCACCAGTACTTTAATTTCCAAACTACATTTTACAATACCATCTCCCCGGATGGATCTTGAGATGCTCCCTGCACTGTCTCTGTCCATGGTGCTGAAAGACTACACTACTACACACACTCACAAATAGCATGAAGTCTTCAGCACTGCAAGTTGCCTCTTTGTGATATATCTAAAGTACTGTTTTTATTCCACTCATTTAACTAGTAAAGAACTCATTCAAGAGGAAGTAGCAAATCAACAACATTCAGCATATAGTAAATAGATGGCACTCCAAAAGCTCCAGTTTGAGAATCAAATATAGAGAATTATATATTTTGCATTTGTTCACATTTCTCATCAACTAGTGTTTGGTGCAGGAGCGTGTGTTGCTGTCCGTAGTGCTAAAATGATACAGATACCAAGTCAGTAACAGGGTTTTGGAGGCAAATCCAAAATGTTATAATCATTGTTGTAAAGCTACCATTAATTACACAACAGGCAGCTTAAGTCTACATCTCAGTAGCTGTAAATCCAAGATGGTTTTCAGAATGGCCCAAGGTTGCCACAGAAACATTACCAGACAACTACCACGAAAATAAATACATAAATAAATTGAAATGCCATGTCACTACTGCATCTATGTTAGCTATTTAATTTTTATATATATGTATGTATGTATGTAGGAGTATACATAGTAGTATACATATATAGTCTCCTGGTCAGCCAATACAAATATCATCTATGGTTCTTCCTGGACAGATAGTTTAGATTCACCATGTGTGACGTGTCTGCCCACTTGATACAGTTTATGCAATACCTCCCCATTTTGAGTCTTTGCATATATATTTATATACATACAAAACCTCTTTAGATGGACCTTGAGATGCTCCCTTCACTGCCCCTGTCCATGGTGCTGAAAGGCTACCGTCACAAAGCGCATCAAGCCAGTGACAGGGCATCGGGAGCTGTCTTCTCGTCAGGTATCCGCTGAGAGGGACTTGTCAGTTGTTTGTGTGTGCTCGTGGATATCCTTCACAGCCAAAGACTGTTTACTTTTGCTGAGCCTGTTTATTTGGGCTTGCTTGTGTGCCTCTTTCGTGTGGGAGTATGTATGTATGTATGCCAGTGGGTGTTTTCCAGGCACTGTATTTTGCCACTGTTGCTGTTCTGTTCGTGACTGAGACATCATAGGAAAAGGACTGAGGGGTAATTCGGGGACAAACGCACTCATTTCCTGAGGTTGAATGAATTTGAGATGATTGTATTCCTAGAAATATGTCTTGGAGAAGGATGTTATATTGACAATCTACTTCACATTTTAGTTAAACCTGGACAGACTCCTCTGTCTTCCACCATTACCTTATTATAATACAACAGCAGCCATAAAATGCTTAGTTTAAGCTTCACACAAGAATAGAAAAGAGATTTATTGTCAGTTAGTAAAAAGAATTCTCATAGTCTACCAGGACAGGAGCTGTAACACAAAACCTAACACACACAATTAAACACAATTAAAAAGTTCATATAGTTTTATTACATAACACTGTGATAGTAAGTTGAATGAATGAGCAAATATGCGGTGGAATTGGAGAATCTTTATCGCCCATAATCATTGAATGTGAGAGGGAACACTGTGACTTTGTGAAGTTTGTATGGCATTGTCTAGGTTATACTGCCTATCACTGCATAGTTACAATATGTACTTTTATACACCCCTACATAGCACTTGTTCCACTTGGTTCAAACAAATTGATTACAAACTGCTCTGAAAAAGCACTTTATTCCTTCCCTGCATGCTTATTGACCTGCTGTGTAATGCATTAACATTATGGCAGCGGTTAATTTGACCAAATGGTAAGTTTTAAAATAATACAGGATGAGTTCAATTATCTTGCAGTAAAAAGATAAGGCAAAACTAATTGTGCATCTAATAATTACATGTTTTCCACTTCCATATATGTATAAATAAATTACAACCAATAAATCACACTGGAATTTGATACTATTGACCTTATTCCACCTTGCCTACTTTTGCCTACTAAACTGCACTTTTGTTGTGGTGGTACTTCCAGTAAAGTAGGAATCCTATTCATTTCAATGGAGAATTTGAGAAAAGGTCTGTCAATAAAATATGATATAAGGTAGGTTGATTTGTGTAAAATGTTCAATGTTCATGTGACCAACAAGTCAACATTGCGTCGTCTCTGGGGGGCTTTAAAACGGCTCTGTAGTCCGTATAGAACTTATTTGCTCTCAAAATCAGCAGCCCCATGCAAAATAATACAACCTGAATGACGATGACAGTGCCCACGGCAACTTCTGGAATAACAGTAAATAATGAATCCTATTCATAGGTTTCAGCTTTTTTTTATGGGCAACATTTTGAGGGCTGTTCATGATTCAGAAGGTATATTTTTTTTTAATTGTCAATTGCTATGGCAACAGTTCTAATTTGTCATCCTTCTGAAACCCATGGATACATTTCCACTAGTCTTGTATTTGTGAGACCATCAATTTTGTTTAGTCACATTAGCGATGACACAAAGTTCTAAACTGATGTACACAGGAGGCATACTAATTATAATGATGCTAAGGAGGCTATAGGAAGAATAAAGAGGAGATTTATGCATGTAGTGAAAGACGTAGAAGACAGATTTGAAGTTTCACTCAAGTTAGTTACATAGTAAACTCAATATAGCAGACTTTGATGAACTACAGAAGCCTGTGCAGATCTCCAAACGCATTAGACAGCTTTAGCTCTGCTGCACAGAGATATTTGAGATTGCAGTTTGTTTTAATCCTGTGTGAATTCTTCCTGCATCAAATACCTCAAGGACACCGTTCTCCGGCTCCCACCTGTATCACTCCGGTGTTCTACTATTTCAACATTCAAGGTAATTCATTTATGTCATTGCAACACCATTTATCATGTTTTAGTACACTGCCAAGATCAAGGCAGTATCAAAAGGGCGGCATAATTGTTGGCAGTGATTTGAATCTCCGTGAAACAATGGAGTTAGAAAATATCAACCAGGCATCCTTACTCTCTGCAGCTATGGCAACTGTAATCGCTTTCAGAGATGTCTACAACTGTTTTCATAGCCTTTGTCGAGCTCCTCACAGTTGGAGGTAAGAGTAGGTTGTTTCAAAGAGCAGTGATCGAAGATTTTTAACTTTTGTGCAACTTAAAAACTTTTCTGGTAATATATTTCCAAGGCTTCAACAAAATGAATGCTTAACATAAACTGCATGTTGTTCATTTTAGTAGTGTAGCCTTGAGAGCAGCTTAAAGTTTTTGTTTATTGTTTGACAGCACTTCTTTGAGCATGGGTTGCCCCAAGAACATGTTTCATTGTTCGTTACGGTTAAACTAAAAAAGAAGAAAGAACAGTTTATTCCTACTCCCAAGGGTTGGTACTTCAGTGAGTTATGGGGTAAGTTAAATTAGTCTACAATCTCTTTGTTGTAGTGAAGTCTATGTAGCTTACAACACAGACTTGGAAAACTGTAAACAAAGGACTGTGGAAATAGCATGGGAAAACGGGAGATAAAAACAGAAAAATATTCTGATAATACATTTCAGGGTTAAGAGTCATGGCCCCTAGAAGAAACCTGTGCAGACACGGAGAGAGTATGCAAACTCCACAAGGAAAGGTCCCACCCTGTCCGGAATTCAAACCCAGAACCTTCTTGCTGAGGCTGAAATGCTAACCTCTGTGCCATCATGCTACTCATTATTTCATGTTCAGCAACACAAAATAACTGCTCTTTATTTAATTGCTAAAGCATGACCAAAGATTAAATTCATAAAAAAAACAAATAGTTTAGAGTGTGATTCATACTTAACAATTTCTTAATTAATACCCATACTCCTGCCAGAATCATTCTTAATGAATGATTACTTCATTATTAACTAAGTCTTTGTTCATGCTTTATTAAGGCTGCTTAAAGGGCCCTGATCTTTGTTATAATGCTGTTTCCTCATTACAGACATACCTGGAGTACCCATTCACACATGTTTAACACACAAACATACCTGCATATTTAGGCTGAGTTTAAACTGAAAACACTTGGTTCCACCTTGTGATGTCATGTGGTAATACAGGAAGTGCTCCACTATACACCTTCACTGGAATCATTTGGTTGATTTCAGCCCTGGAATTGCCAATCTCTACTGAACTAAAGGTGAAATTTGATTTGTTAACTTGAAAACTACCACTACATGACATCACAAGGTGGAACAGAGCATTTTGAGCTTTGGAGATGTAGACAGACTAATAATAAAGGATTACTCAAACGTGTGTGAATGAAACAAAACACAACTTCAGGTATGTTTTTGAGGAGGTAACAAGATTATAACATGACTTAAAGCTCACAAAGAGTCAGTTTTGTGTAATATAGGACTTTTAAGGTGTAGTTATTATACAGTGGTACCAGATGTTCCTGTTTTCATGAGATTGGCCCCCTTGAGGCAAAGATGCACACTGCACATAGATGTGCACAGCCGTTTGAAGCCATCCATCACCTGTGAAACATCATTACAGTGCAAATAGGATGATCCTTACACTGGCGCACAGTGTTGCACAGATTGGCCCCTCAATCCATTTTTCAAGGCATCAACACAGGCTCTGCTCCCATTGTCCTTATGTCAAAATGACATCCGTCTGACCTGCCCAATCCAGCTGACCCATCACATATCATTATGGGTGGGCTGGTGAACAAGTGTCTATCAGGCAATAGAAGAGGTGTAACTCAGGAGGGGATCATATGATTGTATACATTTGTAATACAAGGGGAAATTCAAAGCATTTGTAATTTAAGAAAAGTGCTGCTGATTTATACCCTGTTACATTATTTGACTATTAGTAGACTCTTTAACTACCCTTCATGCTGAGTAATTCTATGAGGAAGGAACTATCATTTTGAGATTTATTTATTGTGACGTAGTATAGTATTTTCTAATCACAGTTATGATATGATTAGTCTGATTTTTGGATGTCTACCTTTGACATTAGTAACATTATTTAAAGTAAAAATTTTTTGGCTTCTCCATCCACCTCTGCTGCCCTGCAAAGTGAGGCTTTTGCCTCACTTTGCAGGGCAGCAGAGGCACAACACAGCAAGTACACCGACCTTGAAGGGTCAAACTCTTGTAGAAATAACTCCATGTGAAGAATTCTATTTTAGCAGAAGCAGAGCAGAAAAAAAAAAAAAAAAATTCTGGTTCTCACATTGATAAATAAATATGTAGACATTACTACTTCATCAGAGAATTCACTTGTATCAACTAAGGTAAACAAAAATGTTCCTTTAAGTTATGTTGCTAACGGAGTTCCTGCTCTTAATTTTAACTTGTCTGGCCAAATCCGACTAGAAAACTGCTACGTTTTAGATTCACATCAAGCCCTATACATCTCCTGAATTGAGAATAATGATGCTTTCTTCTCTTTTCCTCTGGCTAAGGCTCCTTACAAACGTCACTAGACTCCACTTGGTCTTGAGTTAAATTGGCCACACAATCACAATGCACAGTGTGTCCGGTGCTTATGTCCTGTAGCAGTGCTCTGTAAATGGAGGTTTCTGCTGTGCTGGCATCTCCCAGATTGCCATTAAATGAAGCTATTGAAATGATCCCTTCTTTTGTTCTGCTTGATGAACTCATTTCAAGTAAGCCTTGTAATAACACCATTAATACTACACTTGGGATCGTTTCTCCACAAAATTTTCTGGTGGGGAGTCCGCCACCTTCCTGTCTCCATGGAGATATTATTGCTCTGCCTGGTCCACAGTCTTGCAATGTATTCATTTAGCTTGTGCATGTGGTCAGGTGGGTTTGTGCTCCACAGATCTGACATGTAACTTGGCCTGGTGGTGTTACCTGCTTGTCTCCATAGAGATAAATGTTACATGCCATACTGTGGAACATTCAGGGCTAAAACAATAACATCTCCATGAGGACAAGTAAAGTTACATCGTGTGCCTTTAGCAACATTTTTGTAATTGATAGAACAGTGGGAATAAAGCCAGATTTTTGAATTGATAGAGCTGGGTGTATTAAAACATATCAGCATACAGAATCATTAGGTTTAGTTTTCCATTAATTTAAACAATCAATATGATAACCATATACAAAGCAGATAAAGCTGAAGTGTGAGTAAAAGAACAGATAAGTCTTAATCTGAGCTCACTGCTAAAGAAAAGCTACGTTGAGCTGCCTGAAGTGAGTGATACGCCACTGTCATCCAGGGCTTTGATGAGAGATCTTTCATTTTCTTGGTCACTAATGGGAATTCTCAGTGTCGGTGAAGCCCTCATTTCAATTCCTGTTTTTAATTCATCATTTAATTTCTTCAGGGCCCGGATAATGAAATGTTTGCCTCGCTATTCTCTTCCGGATTTTTGGTGAGGGAAATTAAATTAAAATTGCATTCATTCATCTCACCCTATTGAAGAAATGAAACTATTTTCTGAAACTATTTTCTGAAACAAACGCTATTGTGTGTCCCACCTACACTCCCCTGACACGCACGTTGTAAATATATCCAGCAGCTTGTCATTTGAAGTTACAGAAAAGCTACCATGCGCTTGCTTCCTGTGGGTTGGACACCCCACTATTAAAAGACATTTGCGACAGCGCGAGGCCTTTGAACAGCCCAATAGGATACGGGACCTAGTTAGTAAAGAAATCCACAGCTTTAATGCACACACAGTTGTACAGCGCCAGGCAACGGGGATGGGGTCCTTGCCAAGGCGTAATGAATTCAGATGTGGAAAGACTTTGCTTTTGACTTTACATAATTAGGCGAGATGCAATAACGCTTCGACCTTGGAGGGACACACCTGGATAACAAGCGATCAAACAGGCCCATCCATCCACACTAAGAGAGCAGCACAGCGTTGCCCAGAGCTCAAGCTCATTACACCTTAGACAGGGCCGAGGACTGGGCCTTTGATAATCTATTCGAATGCGTGCAGTAGTAAGGTTCTAACCACAAATGTTTTCAACTATGCTTTCTCCTGTAAGGTTTGTTTAATAGGAGAGGTCACGGCATAGCTGCTATTGAGAATGCTTGTACTTCATAGTACCTATATATCAAGCCTATGCAACTAATTATAAAAGTATATTCCAAAAAATCTACTACAACAATATGTTGGCATGGGATTTACATTGTAATTAGTGCTTTAAAGCAGACCTATGATGCAAAATCAACTTTTTAGAGCTTTTAACCATATTGTAGTAGTTTCCCCTTGTTTCCTCATTTACTCACTCAAAGTTGTATTTGGGGTGATTTGTGCATGTTTGAGCAATCTTTAATTGCTTATTTTCAAGACGCCATATTGCTGATCAGGATTTGGCTGCACTGTATAGTCATTTTGGTACAAATGAAAAAAAATCTGCTGCTTGCTAGCCCGATCTGCAGCTATCTATCGGAGGTGCTGACTCTTTGTTGTGATAATGTTTATGACAACGTCAGCTCCCATTGGGCATCACAATTTTCTATTGTGGAAGTTAGTAGACCTTTTTGAAGTTGTTTTAGATGAATATTGTGACTTAAAATGTCCAAATTCTAACATAATTCTAACATAATAAACAAACACAAACACAATAGGTCTTTTTTAAAGCCCCTCGTGTGCAACTTTTTAGCCATAAGATAGACTAAAATAAAAGTATGTTATCGTTTCATTTTGGTTTATTTTATTGCACTAAAAACTGCATCCTTATTGTGAGCAGACTTACATCTTCACAAACCTGACCTTTCCTGCTTGTTTCCATGGAAATGTTGTTCCTTTGGCTATCATATTTCACAATGCCATAAAACATACCTATCTCCATGGGAAATGTTTTGAAGTATGGTTTTATCTTTTTATTTGCATAGAATTGTGTTGGTCCAGAAAGTTACATGCTGCACCTTTAAAGAATTACCATCTGTCTATTCAGCAAACTTCATTATATTCTGTTTCTATTCATTCAATCAATTACAAAATAGAGTTTGTACCAATACTGTACATTGAATAAACATGTGTTGCAACTACAAGAAGTTGACTAAAAGGAACAGCACAGTGAACAAAATGGTTGTAAGTAAAAATTGAGAAAAGTTTATAGTCTCCAGCTGTGTAAGCCCACCACACCACCAGAGGATACCCTATAACTGCACAGTTTATCCAAAATAAAAGCAGAGTTCTGTATAAAAGCTGCAGCTCTGCCTCTTGGGTTTTGTCTGGGGGCTGATTCCTCAAGAGACGCTAGAAATCTGAAGTCCTGTATTTATGTTCTGGTTTGGGATCCTGTACAAACTGCTATAAAACCGCACAGTGTGAACAAGAAAGCTCTTTGTGTAAGGCCTTTGGGTTGTATGAGACTTGGGCATTGGAACCTTACAAATAAGCAGAACGATTTTGAATCTAATTTGGAATCTAATGAGAAGCCAATGAAGGGCAGCTAATACAGTGTCCAAAACATAATGCATTGTGAGGGCTAAAGGAGGAGTCGCAATTGAATATAGTACCAGTGCAATTTATTTAGCCACCCTTATCACTAAACGATACTCGGGAATCCAGGTGCAGTCACAGAGGGCGGTGTGTTTTAATGTATTTATGTAAACTTGGCCTCAATCCAGCAGTGGTAGATGATTTCATTTGTCTGAGCAGAGAGCCAGATTTAATAGGATTACAATGTGCCTGTTGGAGACAAGCTCGAGATGATCTATTTGTCCACTACCATACGCTCATTATTGCTTATTCTTCACCAATTTAAACAACAGGACTCAATGAGAGGAGCGGTGTTTAAGATACAGAGTGGTTGTTTTGCACTTTGTCTCTGCAGGCTGCAATCTGAAAGTTTGAATAGATATTATTGTAGTGGTGAAATACTGTGGTTAATTGGGCTTCATTGATATTCAATGTTACCGTTTGATTCGTGGGTATATACATTTTAATTGGTGTAATAAATAAATTTGGAGGATAATTTCTGGCAGCAATTGCACAAGCATTTCCCATTTTAAAGGTCAGTTGTGTTGTTTGTGGTGGTTAGTCAAACAGAAAACAGGAGATTATTATTATAGCTCTAGGTTTGCAGGCTCAAGAGTTGTTCGTACTCTTGTCGAAAAGAAGTTTTGATCATTGGAGTTACTGCCACCCCCCAAGTCCGAGACTCATGGCGCCTAAGATGGGACTTAAAGCCAGGGGGGGCAGGGCCTTCTCTGCAGTTTTCCCTAAACTCTCTGAGCTCTGACTCTCCACGACAGCCCCCACAGTTAAGTCTCTGTATTTTAAGATATTCTTTGTCTTGAGTTGTGTGATCTTCTGAGTCTTTTGTTTATTTTAATCACTTATGGATTGGACTGGATTTATTTATTAATTATCTATCAATTTATCTATCTCAGTTCTGGAATACTGGAAGAAACACTTCACAATTCATAATGAACCAGTATTTTTTTAAAGAATGATTCAGGCTTGGTAACTACTTAATAACTAATATTCTAAATAAACTAATATTCCTATTCCAAACCCTAAGTAGTTAAGCCTGAACCATGCTTAATAAACTGTTAGTAAACTATTACTTCATTAAGAAATGACTTTTTCTTCGTTCTTTCTCAATGATAATTAAGATGTATTATAAAGTGTAATCTGTGTAAAGTGTTCTCTGTCTCTGTACAGAACTTTGGAAAATGCTTGTTTACATAATGTACTATACAAATGCAGTGGATTTGGACTCAAAGATGTTCCCTATAAGGACAATAGTTGCTGGAAAAGGCTTCATTGAAGTCTTAATTTCACAACACTGTATGAGCTCACCTATTATGCCACATTCAACTGTTGTGTCCTTCTCCAAAGTCTCTGGAGACTGGAGGAGTGGCGCTCTTGAAGGCAGGCGCTGTTGTTTCATGTTTCTTCTTTGCAGTATTGATCAGGAGTGGACACTCAGATGGCCGGTGGGCAGGCAGAGACAGACGTGACATTTTTGCAGCTCCTCTGTACAGTCACTTCCTGCCAATGACGTCAATTTGTCCAACTCCAGATACTATGGCCAGGCTTTTATCCACTTTGTTCTTCATGTATTCAGCCTTGGACACACCAGTTTGTTTCAAGGTGAGATTGTTGTGTGTCTTTCATTATGTTGGGAATGGGGCAAAGCAAAATTACTGTCCAAATTGTATTTCCAAATCATTACTTTCACATTAGTAATATAAAAAAGTACAAACATAAAAGTTAAAATTTCATCTAAATTCTTACCATATTTCTTTACTATATTAAATGTGCACGTCACACCTTGCTTACGCCACAGGGCCAAGTTACAGGTCCAGTCTACAAAGAGGCAAGTCTGTTCACACAAGAATACGTTTTTTCAAGATATTTTGACAAATCAAACATAGGCGAATAAATGCATAATTTTAGCAATAACAGCAACAACGTCTTCCATGGAGACAAGCAGGTAGTGAATCCCCCACCAAAAAAGTTACATACTACACTTTTAAGCTTTTGAAAATATATCACTTAGTAGCGTAAAATTGTTGCCCAAGTAAGACACTGCAAAAAAGATATTCCAAGTAAAGTTGGTTGGCAATAGATTGGCTCAAGTTTCAGTCCGATGAATGTTAGTGGGTGAATCAAAGTCATGCCTACGCACCTTTGAGGATCTAATCACTTGCTTTTTGTTGGAGGTGGAGGTTATTTCTCCATGCACCCCTCTTCCTCCTCCTCCTGTGTCCCTGGGCCTCAGGCTGCAGCCAACATGGAAATGAGGTGGAGCTCATCACAGGCTCTGCTCATGTCTCTCAGGCTGAATCACACAAACGTTCCCAGGAGAAAGCCCCCAGCTCCTGCTCCTGCTCCCTCCTCCACCAGGAATTAAGGAGAGATTTTTATAACGCAGGGGACTTATGCACCCAAGGCACCACTTTGAGAAGCGAGAGGAGTTAAGAGTTAAATTTAAAAGATAGAAGCGCGCAAGAGATATGGTCAGTATTAATTATACATGTATCATTAAAGGAGAGTGGATGGAGGGAGTCAGACGTTTGGATAACTTTCACTTCCTTTTACTGTTAAGCTGAAATACAAAGTCCACTTTTCATCATTAGCGACAAAACAACACATTGAAAAACAAGCAAGTCTTTATGAATGAGATATAGTAAATGTTAAAATAAAATCCATTGGGTTAAGAGTTATGAAAAATGTGCACTGTTGCTATAGTAACTAACAATTCAAAACCAAACATTATATCTTTCAAATGGTCAGGAGTACTCAAAATGGTACTTATAAACAGGACAATGAAACCCATGAATAAGGAAGGAATGTGTATGGGCTTGTTATATGAAGGATGTGTGGAGGAAAGTGTAATTCACTTTTTGAAAGAAACCTCTCAACTTCATTTTCTCTGGGGATTTGTAATATTAAGTGTGAAGAAAAGCCAAACTAACCTGAGTAAGTGGCTTTTTTAGGTTTTTGCCTTTATCTGTCCAAATCCACAGACAGACCATTTGTGAAGTTCTCACAATATGATTAAAAACTGTTCACGGTAAGGCAGAAGC
>KN475418.1:90936-111571 GCA_000787095.1 Periophthalmodon schlosseri | reverse complement strand
GAAAACAGCATAATATGGGACCTTTAATCTCCTCCACACACAGACTCACACATGTTATTTAAGGAGAGAAAGGTTCAGTTCAACTGTGTCTGATCCAAAGTCTGTCTCAGTGATAAATGTGCATTTACTCTGCAGTGTCCCTGCTGTTTAACTGTTCACTGGTTTTCTACAACTGTTTACTTGATTTTCTAGTTTTAAATGTCAAGTACAAACTAAACATTTAGCAGAGTTGCAGACTTTTATATTTATTATCAGACTGTATCAGCTCTTTCACATTTTAGATGTGTTTTGAGATTTTATGCCATTACTTGCTATTGACACTCATATAATGTTGCCACTTATTCTAAAAATTCAGAATGTTGTGATGTCATCTGCATAACCTCTATAACACATGGTATGGTCTGTCCTCTGAAATGATACATTAAGTTAAGTACATTCTACATACTGAAATGTGTTGGGTTTTTTTTAATCTGACAAAGCTGGATAATAAATAAAATTTTCTGATTTCTAAAAATATTTAAGTATTTAAATGTTACGCATTCATATTACAATAAAAAATACGTACTGTTTTTTCTCAGAATTCTTTGATCCTGGATTCCTTTCCTCTTGTTTACTATTATGAAATGGAGGCATGATTAGGTCGACAGATTCTTCAGGTCTTGGCAGGTTATTCTCCTCTGACTCCTGTGTGACTTGTGACTGTGGCGTAGAGTGAGACAGTGAAAGTTCTGATTACACGAGCCGAGGGGATAGACTGAGCGGGATTGAGACGCTCTAATCCTAATCTAATCCCTCACACATGCCCACACACACTGGACAGGAGAGTATAGTAAAACAAGATAACAAGACAAAACAATTAGTGTTGGGTATAACATAAAAATAAAATATATGTAGGTATTTTCAGAATGGGAAGATATGGTATTTAAAAATATTCAGGTTTTTTTTTTGTTTGCTTGTTTTTTTCCAATTTATTAGGCTTGTATAATGGTATTGTAAATAATAAACACTAGAAAAGTTACAAAGCTGTAAGGTGACAATTTTTCCCTAACTCTAAAGATAATTTTATTGGGTTGAAATATTTTAATAATTGTCCACAAGAGGGCCCTGTCTGCCAACCCAAAGGCCTGGCTGTGTGGCGTTTGCTTTCTTTTGTGCCTCATAACCACGGATCTATTAAAATAACACACACATTTGCTGCTCTTGGATTCTTCATTGGACAGTCTCCCTTCGTGTAACAGGCCTAATTATTAATCAGTCAAAAACATGCTCAAGAGGATGTGTTTAGGCGACAGTTTAACAAATTCACCTGCAGCCTGGCACACCCTGACACCCTATCTCAAAAAAATATCCCATTTTACCTAACATAAGTGGAGTACATTTCTTTCTTTCGTTTGAAAAACAATGTCTAAAAATATTTTTACAACTGTAAAAAAAGGATTATTTTTTTCGTCTTCTCCTCTTTTTATAGGCTAAAACGTTTTTAACATCATGACCTTGTGCGTGGCCTATTGCAATTTCAAGGTCAGCGTCCAGTATGTTTTGCCGGTCACTCTTAAACAGTCCCTCACCTGAACTTCAGGACTAACCGTTCATCAGATCTAATTTGGTTGCATGTTGACTAAAGGCTAAACTGTTGAAAAAAGAACTAGCCTTGAAATAAGAACAGAAATAGCATGTTATTGGGATAAATGCATTCCATATTACCACACATTTCTTTGTGGGTAAGAGTCCATCTTATTGCCATGGAATGAAGTGGAAAAACAGATTTCCATCCAAGTTTAATTCCCATGCAAATACCACAATGTATTTTTGCTACCATGCTATTTCCATCCTATTACCTCCCATTCTATTCAATGCTATTACTCTGCTGTAAATTAAAAAATAATTATTACTAAACTGATACTAAAAGCATTTGCCTTGGAAGACTTTAGAAATGGTAGACAAGTGCACTTGAAATGAAATTATAAGCAAAATTCATTTTATTACTTGTCTCTATAAAGAAATCTTTTAAGACCATCAAGTGAACATTTTCTGCGTCTCCTGTAAAACTGTAAAACAAAAACGTCTTGCTCAGCTGACCTCCACCTACGCTACAGGTCAAAAGTTTGGACACAGTTTTAGATTTTTGTTTTTTCTTTATTTTCATGACTATTTATATTGTAGATTCTCACTGAAGGCATCAACACTATGAATAAACACATATGGAATGTAGCAAACAAAAAATAAACTCAAAAATAACTCGAATCTTGTTTAAGATTTTTATAAATAGCTGGCATTTGCTTTGATCACTGCTTTACACTCTTGGCATTTTTTGACCCTGATAAGGCACAATTTTGAAGTGAAAACCATTTCAGGAAACTTCATCATGAAGCTCACTGACACAAGGCCAAGGCTTTGCAGTGCTGTCAACAAAGGAAAGGGTGGACACTTTAAGTTAAGTGATCAAACTTTTTTCTTTGCTCCATAATTCCATACATCTTGCAACATACAGTATATTTGGTGTCTTCTGTATGTATATAACATGCAGAAAATAAACAAAAAGAAAATAAAAACAAAAAAAAAATAAGAGGAGGTGTGTCCAAACTTTCGACTAGAAGTGTATCTCCTCTTAAAGCTGTCTACTGTCACCTTCCCTTCTCCGCACCTCCTCTGGGTGTGAGTCCACTATCTTCTGGCAGATCCTGTGCAGCTTCTCAGTGTCATTAACAAGTCCCAGGTCCTTCTCCTCGATTATGACCCGCGCCCTCTTTCCCGGTGACCCTCACATCTCTTGGAACATCTGAGCAGCACCGCAACACACAATAACATTACACGTAACCTAACCTATCTCGCTCATACACGTTGATTATTATGGGATGGACTGACCTGCTTAGTGACCGAGGAGGAGATGTGCCCCTTTTCCTGGAGTTCCAGCAATTCAGCCAGTGCAGATGGAGAGATCGGGCTGAAATGGAGTGAAAGGATAGTTAGATTAAATTGGAGAAATGTTTTGTAACTGTGAAGGAGAGAGAGAACTACATAATTGGTGGTTTTCCGATTCGAGATCCTATTGATTACATTGTACTTTGCCATGAAATATCCATAAGGTAAATGCACAAATGTTGAATCAGATCATTTTTATTAGTAACTAGAGCCAAGAACTCTCTGTATTACAACACAAATCTGCATTTTAACAATATTCATTTGAGCTGCCCCCATCTGTATTAAATATTATTGGTCTATTTAATGTTTTGAGGTCATCTGAAACCCAGCAATTAGCAATAAATAAGCAAAATGTTTAGTGTATTATGTAATGTTTCTAGGTTCAAAATTGTGATTAAATACAAAAATGTGAAGGTGCAGTATGAGTGCAGAGAGTCTGCCATCTACTTAGATGTGTTAGATGTGTTAGATGTGTTAGATGTTACTGCAAGAAAGTGTCACAGTACGGCATTAAGCATTCATCTATTGTCATGGATACAAACAGATGGTGCCAACAGGCCACATTATTAGTCAGAATCCATATTTTTTAAATGTATTTTTAAACACCTAGAAATTGAATAAATGCAAGATAGATAAGGTGGCACCATACTTTACGGTGGAACATTAAGTATGGTGTATAACATCTCCATGGACACAAGCAGATGGGGCGCTCTTCACCAGAAAATTGAAATGGCCTTTAAGTAACAAAATTATTCAAATATAATGGATTAGATTGTATGAAGCATAATGTTTAAAAGTGAGTTGGAACACAGCTAAGAAGTGTAGAAGTAATGTTATTCAATTAAACAGATGTGACTGTTGGTGTATTGAATAACATAATTCAATACAGTATACAATGTGTTTATGGACCCTATCTCTAACCTACAAATAAGTCAAATATGACTAGTACTTTAGTGAGGATAAGATCTATTAAGGAAATATGGTCTTAATCAGCAAACCATTCAAACCTTGAAGAAAAGTGTCTGTTTTAGAAAAGTTTCTTCTTTCATATGCCATTATAAGTCATATTAAACTTTTTGTTTTCTGCTGGTTTCTTAAAAGTGCAAAAATAATGCACTACTTTGGGTGTGTAGAACATCTGGTCAGACAAACCAAGTGTTGAAATGCCACATCTGTCATCTTGGATCACCCTTAGACGAGCTGCACTTTATGGGTAGAGCTCTGCCTGAATGCCACAATAAGTGAAATCTAGTGAAGCTCCACTGACAGTATTATGAAAGCATGAGGACAGGGAGGCAAAATACAGGAGGAATGCCTTTAAACATTCTTCTGAACAAAAAATGAATTATTTCACAGCGTCAGTGATCTCCATACTCTGATCTGGTACAACTCGCCATCTACTGGCAGGACAGGGAATTACCACGTGGAAATGTTCACGTAAACACAAATGTAATGAGTGCGATTTGACGGCGGAAACGCTTAAAGTCTGGTGACGATTTATGAAACTGCACAGGGTCTCTCTGTGGCATCACAATCCCGGGACAACAATGTATTTTGTAACGTATTTACTTCCCCGAATCAATAGAGAACGCTGTGAAACGTATGCATTGCTTTGCGTACCGTCCCCCACGTTATTTTATTAGATCCATAGTCCCCCAGCCATGCCCCCAGCCCCTCCTCCCCATAGTCCTCCCCCTCCCCATGGCCCTCCCCTAGTACAAGGGCAGGGCAAAATTCATTCATTTCTCTTCTCAATCTGGCAACCACGCAAGCAACACTGAAAAGCTGCTGTTCCAAGATGATCGAAGGGAATAGTATTGGTATGTTTCAGATCCAGGTGGTAAACTTTGGCTGTGTTGTAGAGACTTCTGTAACAAAAGTAGTTTTAGAAAAAAGATGAGTTACAACATATACAGTTAATGATTACACATGGAGGACACGAGGACAGCTGAACGCACGCTACCGCTGCTACCACGCCAGGGGCAACACGTGGCTGCAAGAACCAAGAAGGTATCTTTTCCCACTTCTTAAATGTACTCAGAATACTTTTTTGCTTGTGATAAACTATATATTTTCTGACACCTCATATGGGGGCTAAACATTGCTCCAGATTCTGATTGAGAAGACTGAGGCATGTGGTTTGTGGAGCCATTTTTATAGATGAGAATTTTTTTTTTTTTTATGTAAGCATGATAAAATTGCTGGTGTTTGCATTAATGAGGGTTCTGTGTGAATAGACTGATAATTTTACTTTTTCCAACAGTTATGGGAGCATTGACCGTCGTGTGAACTGAGAATACTTCAGACTAAATTCCACTAGGTGGCGCTGGTGAGTCTCCTAAATTGTAATCTGTAAATTTCATTAGCCAGTGATGACATTCCTTAATTTTCTGACACCTCGTATGAAAGCTGCTCACAGCTTTTGATTCCACTGCTTTATTTCTGAGGCTTTTAGAAATTTGAATTCTGTCTTGTTCTTGTCATTACACATGTTTTAAAATGTCTCTTTATTGTAGGTGTTTCTTAAGTGGAGCAAAATCAACCCTGCATGATTAAAGTGTTAAGGTAAGACGCATGTGTGATTACAATATATTTTGAGCACATCCAGTGATGAAACACTTAAATATTTCTGACACCTCATATGAGAGCTGTACTGGCTCCTGATTCTACAATTTTTCTGAGAATTCAAAGCAAATTGTTTCAACCTCTTACATTTTTTGCTGGTCTAATGTGTGATTTGCTTGTAGGTTTCCACACGGGATGCTGACACTAACCTCACTGGGTTAATGAAAAGTGGATTGTGGACAAGTTGGAACTAGGGAATGTTCTGTCGAGGAAATGAAGACTAAAAGTTTAAAGTTTTTTGATTAAAAAAACAATTTAAGAGAAATGTTTGTCTCTTTTGTTGCCTAAATCCATCCAACCAAAACTGCCGCATGGTCCCAGAGGTTGTGTTCACAAGTGCATTGAAAGAAAACTTGGAATTTAGCGAATTTTCAACAACTTTGAATGCATGTTTGGCCTAGAAAGACACATTTTTGCCAAATAAGATGTATATCAAAATCGAATTATTTTGATGTGACTGTTTATAAATTTTAAAGCAAAAGAAATTATTTTTAATAGACTGACTATGTAATGCCACACAACATTTCTTCCCCACAATCCTTGAAGTGCTAGAAAGCAACTTTATGGCCAGTTATACTTGCCACACCTAACCTGTAATTACATTTTCACATGTACACTGCAAAAAAAATATTCTTTTTAAGCCACTGTCTTAAAAAAAAAATCATATTTTATTAGACTAATATCACTTAATTTAAAATTTTTCTCTGTAAAATAAAATTAGCTTGGACACTACTTCTACAACCCCTCTCCTACTTTTCTAGTCACAATTAGACGGGCCACAATAGTGCACTAATCATGTATTCAGTCTTCACGGACGCGCCCTCATCTGACAGGGAAATTAGCCGTTTTCCCTGCGGAGCCCGTCCTCATTTGCGTGCCTTTCTCTCCGTGCGCACTTTTTCCGCACAGGTGAATGACTAGTCTCCACCGCGGCCGTTTGACTGTCAAAGCAGCAGCCTGCCCGCGTGTCTCCGCCTCCTGTCGCCAGCAGAGGGGAGTGCCCTGCCGCCGGACATCCACCACTGACTGTAGCCGACTTCGTGACTTCATCCGCGGGGGAACCACTGCGCCGCTCCTCGCTCCAAACGCACCAAACAGCTGCGCACCACCTGCTAGCGACTCACAGCACCCCGCTTTACCCTAAGCTTCTACGGTAAGACAAATTACTACCTCTATAAAGCTTCTACTACTCGGTTTTGAATGCGTTGCCAGAAATAGTATCTTGTTTACAATTTGTACTCACGAAAATAATCTAAAAATACCGGGAATAAACGCACAAACAGGAGGGTTAGCTTGATCTTAGCCATTTTAATGATGCGCGCAGGAGTGGAGTGTAAGGAGACGGTTTAAGATGGTTTTGGGGGAACATCTGGGCGCAGCAGGACCGGAGGATGGATGCTGGATAGTGGAGGATGGTGGTGGAGGAGGGATGCAGGCAGCCGACCTACTTAAAGCCATTAGAGCGATGAGAGGCTGCTCCGGTGCGGGGGAGGGGTGCTTCTAGTACGCAGGGCCAGGGTGCTCCGTGCGTGGTGTTGAGACTCCAGTGGGGAGCTAGCTACTCCACACTAATGGGTTTTTGATGGATCAGGGCGGGGCAGTTCACTTAAGGCACACTGGGAAGATGGAGAATATGAAGTAGGCCTAGTAATACAGCCTGTGGTAAGTGCTTAAGACTAAACTGTGGATGTGTAGGCCTCCATTCTTCAGAAATCTTAAGTAGCCAGTTAAAACGCCACAACTTCTTGATTTGATTACTATCTGACACCTTGCAATCTATATTGAACAACAAAGCAGTCAATCTATTAGGCCAGTGGATTTAGTTTCTGGATTTGGTGTGATTAAATTCATAGAAATTAATTTGAAATGAAGATATTTTCTACAACAACTATCTTTTTAGAGGGAAAAAACAAGCCCCGGCTTTGCCTTGCAAAATGTAAATGCCCATTTTAAACTGCATGCAGTCGTGACCTCATTTTTCAGTGTATTTGCATTTTAGGAGGCGCACAAATCAGGCCTAGGACATATTTCAATATTGTAGGCAAATAATTCTTGTAAATGAATAAGTGGAAAGCAGAAAAAAGTGAATCCATTATTTATACCACTGCACAAAAACGTGAATGCACTAAGATGTCTACCCTAAAATTCAAGCTATTAGCGGGGTGCTGTAGATATCACACAAAGGTATGTCTCTAGGCTATTTAAAACAGGAGTCCCGGCAAAGAGCGGTGACAAAAATGTCCTTCTAATTCAGTTTGCGGTGGAACCACAGCAACTGGAGCAGGGATGTCCGGTCACATGCGACCCTCAGGCTGATTTTTGTTGGCCCTCAAGCCTCTGCTGAATTGACCCAAATGATCATTGGCAGTAGTTTTTACTGCAAATTTAAGTGTTTATACCATCAAAACCTCACAAACAAACATTGAATAGTAATACAAACCTGAAAATAATGTTCTTAAGACTTATTCAAATGTGTTTGGGGGCTGACTGCATTCATCGACTCACTGACTATGGCCCTCATCTTCTTATGTTTCAATAACCAAATTGTAAAAAGGTTTGGATGCCCCTTAACTAGAGTTAAAGTTAAAGGGCCCATATTGCACTATTTTTGATCTGTGTTATAATGCTGTTTCCTCATCACAAACATACATAGAGTTGTGTTTTGCTTCATTCTCACATGTTTAACACACAAACCCTGCACTAACCCAGCTGTGTTCTTCTGTCAAACTGTAAACACTCCACTGTGTTTTTAAATTACATACACCTTCACTAGAATGATTTTGATCATTTCAACCCTGGATTTGCCTAACTTTGAAGTCACAGCTATTGTTTTAGCCTCATTGAAACTGCTTCACTCCTCTTTCAATTGATCTCAACTGAACAAAAGGCAAAATAAAAATATACAAAAATGAATGCAACAGCTTAAGGTTACTCTATAGTATTGAAGAGTAAAGCAGTTCAGTTGAGGCTAAAAATTAGCTGTTAACTTTAAAACTACCCCTTGATGACATTACAAGGTGCAGACAGCCTAATAATCCAGGATTACTCAAATGTGTGAATGAAACAAAACACAACTCCAGGTATGTTTTTGAAGAGGTAACCTCATTATTACATGACTAAAAGCTCACATAAGTCAGTTTTGCGTAATATTGGCATTATTTGGTGAATATAGTGTGCAACCAAACATAACATTGTGACAATTAAGTTAGGTTGAATTCTGATCCTTTCTGCATTTGGGGTGTAGCATCATGGAGGAAATGGACGTGCCACAGATGAGGAGAGAGGTGGAGAGCCTTCAGTACCAGCTGGCCATCAACCGAGAGAAGTCTTCCATAACTGTCACCGAGTGAGTACAAGGAATCAATATACACTCAGACATTTGGCAGCGATGGCACATTGATTTTAACCCGTCAATGCAGGGTTTGTGACGCTAACAAAATGTAGAATGTCCAATCTCAGTTCCTTCACCTGAAATCTGCTATACCAAGATTGAGTATTGTTGGCATACTGAACAAGCCACTTTTTAATACTTTTATTTGGGAAACAAAATTCTCAATGTTTGCGATGAGGGATAAAATGTATTTGTGCCTTTATACATGTAGTATATGAGGTTCAGGGTGAAGTATTGCAGACAATGTGTATAGACTGCAAAATTATACAAAAAAGTGCAGAATTATTTCCTTAAATTTTAGGAAGAGTTCTGTCATGAATTTCTTTCAACACTTTCCCCAATTTAATCATTACTCTTGTAGACAGTATGTCACCCACTAAAAAGCGTAATAGCCGTAATAATCATTACTGCTGTATGGAAAGACAAGAGCTACGATGATTAGCAAAAACTGTAGATCCAAGTTCATTTAGAAAAACAATACCCAAGGTTATACAAAATGCAGGAAGTTGTGTGTTTAAGGTAGGAATGGGTGATGTTGACAAATGATTATCTCAACATTGCTGGATTTCAGATCACACCACAACATTCTATAGGCCAATCATTTTTAATTAGGGACTAGGGGAATAGATTTTGTTCAAATGCAGATTTTTGTTGTAATGCAGTGAGTTCTTGGGTTTAGTCCAGGGGTTGGCAACTTTTAACATCCAAAGAGCCATTTGGACCCGGTTTCTACGGAAAAAAAAAAAAAAAACTCTGGGAGCCGCAAATTCTTTTTGACATCTAAAATGAAGATAACACTGTATATATAGTTTTTTTTTTTACCTTTACGCTTTGTATAAACAACTATAGTGTGTTGCTTATGAAATCCATGAAGTGCTATAGAGACTTCTGCTCCTGAACCTCTGCGCACAGCGTCTGCTAATCGGAGCTGTATCTTTACGCAGGACTGTAAGCTGTCGTCTGTGAGGCGTGAGCGGTGTTTGTTTTTAACATAGTTCATGGTGGGTACACCGGCTTCCGCGATTGACGCTTATTTTGAGCAATGAAAAATAATAAAATATAATTTTATTTTAATATTTCAAGATCACAATAATCTTCCAATTTAAACTACAATTTAAAAAAATAACTAACAAATAAAATACACTTCAATTAAATACTTATAATTTATTATCTCAAGGCACGTGAAGCCGCAGTATAAGGATGAAAGAGCCGCGGGTTGCCGACCCCTGGTCTAGTCAGTGATAGAAATGATCAGGAGTTTGACAATATCACAATCTGGAATCTGAAAACCACCCATTTATTTTTATTATCTTGATGACCATATTTTAGAAAACCATGAGATGTGCCCTTAAATGTCTTGGTTGAGGTAACAGCCAGTTTTGCACAAAACATGAAGGCAAAATTGCAAAAATATAAATTTAAATATAAACTTTTTATATAAATAATCAGCTCTTTTTCCCCGTCTTTAAAAATATTACAGACAATATACTTGATTGCAATATTATCAATTTTTATATAGATACTTATAGGGCCTAAAAATGAATAGAAAGTCAATTAAAGGAGTTAAGAGAAAGGTCATTAATTTCACTGGTATAAAATTATCTTTTGAGTGAGCTGAATGGAGTAAGTGTGGTATAAGTGGGATGGGTTTAGTGTTTATTTTCACAGTTTGACTAGTAAATGAAAGCATATGCATTTTTTGTTTTAATCCAACTGAATTTACGGTGCCAAAAAGTATATTAAAATATTACAATAATATAGTTAAGCATAATTATCGAATATTGCATCTGTTTCTCACATCGTGCAGCCCCTATTTCAATCTCATGTTCTTGAACATCCACCAAAATTTAATCAGTTTTTATTTTTTATTGCCAAGTGATGTATTGGCAGAGGTAGGTAGAGTAGCCAAAAAAGTACAAGTACAAAAGTGCAAAGTAGTGGTCCATGAAAATACTTAAAAAAAGAGTATTTGGGAAAAGTATTGAAGTGTAAAGAAGTAACTAAGAGCAACTGTTGGGCCGTGCCATCTGATTTATAATTTAAAGTTAATGTAATTTGAAGGACAAAACATTGAAAATAGCAGATTTTGTGCATTATATAAAGGATAGACACAAAAATGAGAAACTAAAATCATATCTGAAGGAGCGGTGCAAGAAACACAAATGTTCAAATCATTTCATATTGTCAACATAAAGCTCACAGAAAGAGTAACCAAAACTTTTACTCAAGTACTGTTACTTGGGTAATATTTTTATTGAAGTAAGAGTAAAGATATTCTGCAAGAAAAGTACTCTGAAAAGTACAATTTCTTTAAAAAGTTACTCAAGTAAATGCGAGTTCTACCCACCTCTGTGTATTGGTATATGTGAATTATGCCACTCATTCGTGTTTTCTACTTGTTTGTCCCCCAGGCTGGTGAAGTGGATCGAGGGCTGCGTTTGTGAGGACCCCTTCCTGAACCCGGAGCTGATGCGAGCCAACCCGTGGGTGGAGAAGGGCAAATGTGTGATCCTCTGATGGAGCACGAAACACCGCGCACATATGCACAATAGGAACTATACAATCATGCACTAAAAAGAAAACACTAGGATTATCTTTTCAGCTATTTATTTATTAGACTGTGAATGCTTTTATTTATGCGTGAATGTCCTGCAGCACTGAGTAGCTTTTAGGAGGACTGGTGTGAAGGACTGCGGCGAACTGGTCACGTTTTTATTGGTTCTTTACACTGTCAATCATAATAAAGACTGTTTTGAATTTAACCAGTACATTGATTGGTATGTTTGTACAGAAATAGGATACATTTCGTAGTAGTACTGAAGGAGGGGAGATGGTTAGAGTAGTTCCCGGATGTAGACGTTTCTCCTGACCGCGTTGGACATGCCTTCGTTGAACCGGAACCACACGTCGCTGTTTCCCACGGCGGTTCCCATGGCCTCCACCACGGTCTTCTCTCCTAGTAGAAATCGTACTGTATATTAGCAAAAAACACGTAAAGTTTTTTTTTGTAATTTGTAAAGGGCTGGAAGGCAGACGTGATTACATTTGTAAATTAAGAAAATCATAATTACTTGACGACAACATATTTAATTAATTACACCAAGTAAGCACCGTCCAGAGCAAAAAAAAAAGTAAGCAAGGTGCAGAGTATTTTCATCCATCATTGTCAAGTTGTCTCAAGGCATGCCTACGAAGAATAACCAACCGTATCAATCACCTTATAACAGTCTTTTATTGACCTTATATAGTGCATTTTGGGAGTTTTTCTCAGACTTTTAAAACTATGTTCAACACCTTCGCCTTGGTTTTCCCTGCAGAGCAAGCTGCATCTCTGACAGTTAAAAAGAAAAAAAATTGTTACAAGCTAAACCGGTTAAAATGATAAAATTTAAATTTGTGTTAGTTTGGTGGACTTAAAACACGAGGGAGCTCTGTGGATTAGGACACCGGGAGTATTTTGAGCGGGAGACTAAATATATAAGACTGTAGAACATTCTATCATGGTTACAGGCTCAAACTATTTGGCATAATGTAAAAAATACAAATGTTATGTACTTACAGCAAACTGCAAGCATTTAATTAGCTGTGAAAAGGTTTTAATATCTGATGAGAAAATCAAGTATCCCTCAGTGGCAGATAGTCAGCAGGTGGTAGTGTGTACATTAGATTAACAGCAGCCTTTCATTCTACCTCAGCCCTGTTACATAACCCAGAGTGTTGGTCTCCTGTGCAGAGCGTGGGTCTTGAGTGCATGGCCCCCTGTTCCATCAGCAGTGCAAACACTAGTGTGAATGAGCACACACTGTCACTATATACCACGTAGAATGGAGCCAATTATATTATGCTGCATTTTAGTTACACCAAAATATAAGACTGTTGAATATGACAGGGCAGATGATTAATTTTAGTAAAAGAAATGTACCTTGCACAGAAAGATGAATTCCGTAATGTTTGTGAGTTCACAAACTCACAAAAATCTATCTTACTGCTATTTTTAGAAATACAGACTATTGTTTAAAAATAAAACATGGTGCAGAAGGACGTGCTTAGTGCATTTGTGGATAAAGAAGCAAAAGTTTGATTGTTTATAAGTCTTAATGTTGCTGAACGAGGACCACACTTTATCAATCTGCTTCTACCAGGTTAATAAGAAATACCCCCAAAAATCTTCGAATGTTGAATATAGGGAAGCATCATTTATATTAGTGGCAACAATATTTCAACCTTTCCACATAATCTGCAGGTTAACAACAATGCTCCCATGTCAATAAAACCCTACAGGGCTATAGAATGTTGGAATGCCATTTGAAGAGCCGCAATTGTTGCCTATTATATTGCGGTACAGGGTTTTCAGGCATGTTATGTATTTGAGCTATGATCATCAATATTTTCCTTTATAAATCAGTCAAATCCATCATACCCGAGTCTGAGGATGACTTCTTTTTCTCCGGTTTGGGGCCCACTGTTCGGCCGAAGAAGTCCACCTCTGGCTGTAAGACAACGGATATTACGCATTTAAAACAAACCAATTGTACTCAAACTCCTACTAAAATCAGGTTACTTCCAAAAAAAAGTCTGACAAATTCACAAAAGCACATAGTGATTAGCCTGGTTTGTGGCCTAAGGCGTCATTGTCCTCATTTGCCTCTCTGGAGGACCACCACTGTTCTACATGTTCTACATTTTAGACACCCATCAATCAGCAATATGAAGTTCTCCTCTGCGTCTCCATCTAGAGGTAGGATATTACTACTTCATTTTATACCATGTATTAAAGGGCCTGTACCTGATTTCAAACCATGAGTCAGGGACATGTTTTTGTTTGAACCTTTAACGCTGCCCACTTAAGTCTTTTCTGCCACTGTGATATTGCGCCATGACAGAGAAGCATGTGTGTCTAGATTGTCAGATTTCCCATGATACTTAGTAACAATGTGCTTGATTAGATGAAAAAGGTGACCCTGTCAATAGCATTTTCTCAGGTATTAACTAAAATACAGGCTATGTAAAATAAACAGATTATAACTTACAATTTTTTACTTATTTAGAAGCTTTTCCCATACAATACATGATGTAAAGAGCATTTATGTTGACATGAACAAAATAAAATCAAGTACAGGCCCTTTAAATCCTGACTGTGTATCAAGTAAAATTAACTATTAATTTCATTTATCTTTATGTGTACAGGGAGAGCCCAATGAGAGCACTCAGACTCTTTTTCATGAGCAGAACAACATAAACAAAAACAAAACAAATAACTACACAGGTCCATTTAAAACATTAAAAACAGGAGCAGGTGAGATTATAAATGTTTATCACCAGAATATTAAAGTGCATTAGTGGCACCAATGTATCCAATTTTGAACCTCCTTAAAATGTATTACATTTTCGGGAAGCAAAATAACCAAAAGCTTTTTTTCCATTTCAGTTCTAGTGTGGCCATTTTTAGACGTAGACAATCATGAGATCTTGTATCAAAAGTTCCTGTATCAAAGTTTAATAAGCAAGTGAGATATTCAGGCAGTCTATCAAGTGGTCCCTTATAAACACATTTAATTTTTTTGTTTTTTGTTTTCTTCTAACAGACAGCAATGGGTACAGTGTACAGTGATGGGTTTTAAATGAAATTAAATGGGGACAGCCACACCATCCACGCTAGCCGCGCATATGGAGCAGCACGTCATGCGCGCATAGATTTCAGGAAATAGAATCCAATCTATTTTTGACCCTTGACGCAAGTGTAGGTGCATATCCCATATCAAAATACATGGAAAGCATGCATTTGTTGTTGTATTTGTGCATTTACCATCAGCACACGGGGATGCAAGATTTGTTTCTAAAATAAAATGATAATTTAGATTTTAAACGGTTAAAAATACATATCTCTGAATAATGTAAGGATATGTTTTTGTCAAGCCAAAACCCAAGATATTTGTAAGTCGTGGCTCTTTCAATCAATGTACCATTTAGTGCATAAAGATTTGTAGCTTGCACATCACTTAAATGTTTTTTAGAAAAAAATCATACTTAATTTTATTTGCATTCATCTGATCAGCAGAGGAAGCACACAAAACAGCATCATCTGCATATAAATGTATGAGGCTTTCTCTTAAATTGTAACCAACCAAAAAAGAAACAACATATTGGTATGACTATAGATGACATCATTTCTCACATATTTTTCGTCAATCACTATTCACCAAGAGTAAAAGGGAAGGACATTTTAATATCAAACCAATTAAAACATGTGTACCATTACTTCCATGTTGTGCAAGGTCCATTATACTACGATTGAGCTGTTCAACAGTGGTCACTATCTTACCCTGGTCTCCACTGTGGTCTGTTTGACAATGTTTTCCAGTCTCTGCTGATGATTCTTTGTTGTTCGGGGAGCTTCAGTCTTTTTCTCCTGTTCTCCCTCTTTCTGTAAACAAAAACATACATACATTTTAGGGCTGTAGCTATAGAAATTCTTGGTCGACCGATTATTATGCTGATTGATTAGTCGACTAAAAAGGGGACATGGCAAAAGCTCTCAAAACTATTATGTATCTCTATGTATCTGACACAAACTGCACTCAGAAGACTACACCTGCACGGGAGTTCATGCAACAACTACTTATGCAGAAAAAGGTACTAGGAAACAATGTATTTATATAAAAACAGATTAAACTTGTGAATCGTGACTTTAATCTGCCTTTTTTACATATAAATACAAAAAAAAGATATAAATCCATATAAATCCTTATAATCTAAAAATCATCGACTAATACACATTTTGGTCGAAACTGTTGACTGACCCATCGGTCAAACGACTAAAGGCCCACAGCCCCAATAAATTTACAACACAGTGTTATAGTTTTACAAAGCAAGTCTCTATATTTCAGACTAACTTCCGCTTCTGAAAATTTACCTTTTTAAAAGTGTTACTTTACTGCTGGAGGGTCTGATAATGGCTTGTCTCCATGGCAATATTACTGCTTTGACCCCACTCACAGTAGGAATGCATATTTTTTCTAGCATGGAGACAAGGAGACCAACTGCCTGACACTATCCCTTGATCCTCATGGTGCAATATCACAGTAGCAGAAAGGACTACGTGGGTAGGGCTAAAAGTTCTAACTATAACACGTTGAAATCAGGTAAAGGACCTCCAATATTTTTTCCCCTCATTTTTAAATTAAATATAAATATAAAAAAGTAAAATATGTTTTTTATATACATTGCATAGTAAGTTAATACAGTAGTAGTAGTAGTAGTATTCACACTCTCACCAGTGATGGGTTCCTCCTCTGCAGCAGCTGCTCAGCCCTCCTCATCTTCTCCTGCTCCATCTCCCTGCTCACAGTCTGCTTCGCCTGGTACGTGAGCTGTCGACGGGGAGGCAGGCCCGGAAACTTCACCACGTCCTCCACACGCCTGCACACACACAATTCAGGATACATGATGCACATAGAAGTCATTCTATTTAACATTGTCACTTTTGAGAATGTATGCAAAAGAGGCCATTTTTCTTTTGCTTAATGTGACATTGTCAAAAAAGCTACTCAGATACTAATTGATGATAAAAACTAAACATTGAAGCTTCACATGAAGTTTAACAAGTATCAACTAGTGTTGTCATGATACTAAAATTTCAAACAAAGATTGTGATTCTAAGTTATAGACTTGATACTCAATAACGGTTCTGATACCACAATGCTCTTTATTTAAACAATAGACTATGATGTTCAACATTAAAATCATATTACTTTTTTTTTTTTTCTTTATTACCATCCAGTCTTATATCTGTGTAATCCCACAGTCATCCAGGTAGGTTCCTTAGTGGTCCATGGGTGTATACTAGTCTATGTGGTCTTATACTTATCTGATACAGCTCATGATCGTTCTAAAACTTTTCAGGAAAGGTTCATTTCTGTCCTGTGAATGTGACTTTAACATCGATACCCTAGTATCCATACTGAAAAAGATCACCAAAACAGATAAAAAAAAACAAAAAAAAAAAACAAAACAGAATAGTTTTAGAAAGGTCTTCATATATCAGAACTAGTGTAGGACCACATGGGAATATTAAAGAAACTATTTATATTGTCTAAAAAGAGCATTTTAAAAAACAATCATTATGGTATTGGCATTGGTGTGAGATTTAGGCCTTTTCCTCAGTATCAAAATAGACAGCACCACTAGCTCCAAGTATTACCTTGATATCAGTGGCTCTGTGTCTACTAACTGGAATGCTGATGGTGCTGATACTGTCAACATATACAGCGTATAGAGTCCTTGTTTCCATGGAGTGGACCTCTTCTTCACTGTGGTTTTCCTCAAGTAGGTGATTCACGATTTCTCTTTTGCTAAAACAGACACATTTACCCACCCACTCCTCCTATTGGTAAGCCTGTGTAAGACTGAGACAGCTGGATTCATCCAATCACAGTGAAGCAAGGGACAGTTATTAATCTGAATAATGTAGTTTCACTGTTGGATGTTTTCCTTTGCTTGTCTTTGTAGAAGGTTTGCAATCTATGACACGGATATCAAACATTTATCATTCCAACACATCATAATATGCATTCTTCATGATAACCATCCCCATAAGACACTTTTACTATCAAAACCAGCATTAAGTTCCACAGTTCAGTACTGACCCAGGAGCTTAAAAGGCCTTGGCTCCAATAACCCTATACAGCGAGCTGTTTAGATATTGATCACAGAATCAATCAAATCAAACGTCTCAGAACAACATGTAGTCCTGTAATGTATCTTTAAATCTAAAAATAGTCTGAGTGAACACTATTTCAAAGACTACAAAGACAACACCAGCTCTCACTCCTGGGGTTAAAGCTCACGTGAATAAAAGCTGGAATGTGTCATTGTCTGAAACCATAATCCTCTTAACGCTGAGCTCTATCAGTAACTCATCATACTCTGGCTCCAAGGTACAACACTTTCACTGCACAGGGTGTACGGTATCGTGGATAAGACAACTGCTATTATGGGAGGAAAAACTCAATAGCAGGAAAGATTGTACAGCAATGCACCAGTTGAATAAATTCCAACTAGTCACTGACTAGCAAAAGACCAAATAATCACTTATGACCCCTTGGTTGTCCTGTGCATCTAATCAAAGAGTTTGAATGTTTTCTGAAAGATATTGCAACTACATTATGTCTTTAGAGGTCTAATCTAGAGGGTTAGCAGGCTCAAGACAGAGTGGAGAAATCACATTTTGTTCTCTGTTGAGTTATATCTCAGCCTTCATCTCCTAATTACAATTATTTTATTTCAACATGATTTTGTTTAATTGCTAAGCCCTAGAAAGAATGTGCATGGAAATTTCCAGACTCAATGCTGAGAGATATCATTCTGGATGTGCCAGGCAGAGAACATTTTTTAAAGCAATTATTTAAAAAAAGGAATCCAGTACAGTACAGTAACCTTGCAAATGTTATTAATTAATACTTATTAATTATAAACATAAGTATTTTAGTGTTGAAGCTCCCAGATGTGAATATTTACTGAAATGGTATCATAGCATTAGCCCCATAGGGGAAAAAGCAATATACCAAGCTGTATCAGCAAAAATAGACTGAGGTGTCAATCAGCAATTATACATATCAATGAGGAAAACAAATTGTAATTTGTTTTTTGTCCCATCACCCAGCCCTATGAAAAATATTTTTACTCTTTACTTACATTCCAAGTTCCCACAACAAAACCCCTTTAGATAGATTTTTAAGTACTTTGCTATGAGAAATCCAAAGTTGAATGTTCTTCAATAGGTTCCTTGTTGTGGCTTTAGTCGGTTGCGTTGAGATGAGCCCGTGATGGCAGGTAGAGAAAGGTGTAGACCAGCGCAAGCAGCACCAGAGCTACGACCAGGGGCAGGCACCAGTCGGTCGTGAATAGGACCTCATCACAGCGTGCCTGCAGGAAAGAGCCTTCGTTTGGGATGAGAAGCTCCTCGTCTTCAGCCCGCGCACGCATGGACCTGGAGAGCATGTTTCTGTCTGAAACTTTGACCCGAAAATGAGAAATCCACTTTGGGTTGGAAAGTTCCTCAGATGTTTACGATAGAGTTGGTTTCTTGTTTCAGTGGTCCATCTTTAGTGGCGAGTTACCTGTACCCCACTGCCGGGCTTATTTGTCTGCTCCGTCACAAACCAGGTGTTAAGGGGATTACGCTCTAAGCCTACATGTACAGAACCACAACACAGACCAGAGTAATGACCTTCAAAACAGGCCAACGGACAGAAAGCCAAAAAAATTATATTGACTGATGTCTGTGTAATCCCTCAGTCATCCAGGTATGATCCATAGTAGAAGAATTCAAATCTGTAAACTGGACAAAAAGTTGTAGGAGTGAACTTTATGAAGATAGTGAGGTACAGATCTTAGCCAAAGAAAAGAAATGGTTTGAAAGGGGAGTTAAAGAGGCAATTTTTGTTAGGAAAGACAATCCATCTTATAATAGGAATGGGGGCCTTAGACGTCATCCATCCCCTATTTATAACTCCATCCTTAGACCTAAACAAAGAGAACAATAGGGCTAGCCAGTATGCTAATAGTTGTGAGAGCACCTGTCAGGGTCTGAATGAATTATGCCAAGTATGACTTAGGCACAGTTCACACTTAGTGTAGTTCAATAGACCTATCCACAAACAGAAACTGTAAACAATAGGTGTGTTAGTTTCAGTGTACCCAGCTCCTCCCTTCAGATAGATATAAGGCAGTGTCCACCAGTGATCTGACCAGAACTAAAGAAGCGGCTTGGATGAGCAGCGAAACATCTTAACTCAGTGGCACAGTCCAAACCCCTCTGTCTGAACACTACAGTCGCTCAGTGCTGAGAAAGGCCACTCGCATCACTGAGGACTCCTCTCACCCGCTTCACAACTCCTTCACACTGTTACCATCAGACAACCGCTACAAAGGCCCTCTGGCCCGGAAAAAATATACAAAAAAATCCTTCATACCAAATGCCATCGCATATTTCAATTTCACCAGATCAGGCCACATAGCTGTTGTCTTTTATTTTTTATTGTGGTCGATCGATGGATCAATCCATCCACTCTTTCTTTTTTCTTTCTCTTTCGGTTATAAAATCTCCATCTAATGCATTCCATAGCTTATGACTAATAAAATATAGTTCAGAGGCCTTCAGAGGCCTCCGCAATTTCCAGTAGTTGGTGACATCACGCAAGACTGCCTTGCTTTTCTGATAACAAACACCTGGCTGCAAGGGCAGAATGTGAAGTGTGGACACCTGTTAGACCAATCACGCTGTTTCTCATATGTCCAGACTCCGCCCCTCCTCCCTCACCTTTTCTTTAGTCCTCCAGGCACTGCCCAGTTTAACAGTTCTTTTCGAAATGTGGTTGTGTGTGGACTTTATGTTCTTAAAGTGGAACTAAACACCTAAAGAATTGAACATGTTTATGAGGGAATAGAGAAATGGGAGAAAAACTACTCACGGCTCCAGAACGTATGTGTACTGTCCCTCCGGCGTTCTGTCCTGTCTGTATGAGAGGTTGTAGGCCAGCATGGTGTCAATGAGCTCCTTCAGCTGCTCCTTCTCTCTGCTGCTGAACAACTGTGGATTCACCTGCATTCAAAAATAACAAAATACAAATTACGAAAATGCAATGGAGTTTTTCGTATGATTCTTATGATTTAGTCTCATTTTTGCCATACCGGTCG